>OZ014453.1:2621178-2823638 GCA_963966035.1 Acleris laterana
TTTCATGGCGTTAATATAGAATTTATTGTACCGACGCTCGCGACGATAAGTCAAAATTTAACGGTTTTCCATAAATTCAGTAGGAAAGTTTTGTGGGATAGTTGGATGAATTTACTATTTGTTAGGGTCATAACATTTGAACCAATTACTAAGTAAAATCCAATAGATTTGCATTATACTAGGGTCCTAGTGAAAAAGAAAAGGCGAGGGAAGGGAAGGGGGGGAGTATATCAGACTTGTACCCTTTCACTTGATCATTAGAAAACTTATAGCGTTTTTCAATACGACCCCAGTCTGTAACAGCTAATCTGACGATTGGGAGTCGAAAGGTTATCATTATTATTATGGTCCCTGCTTTATTGCCGTCCAAAACAAAAAGAAAATGCGTATAATGTCCTTCATACTTTTATACGAGGGCCACACTGAACGTTTTGTACTCCTGGCCACTCATAAATATTTGAATTTAGAATTATGTCTTTTACAAAAATATTACTCATTGTATAAGGAATTAAATCATAGTTGGCTGGAAATTGATCGTTATTTGTTTTATCTGACGTTTTAAAGTGACGACTTTGCACTAAAAATGGAATCGACGCGAAAAGACTTTAGGACAATGATTTATTACGATTTTAAGAGTTCTCTTTCTATGTGCCCTAAGTACTGCGTTGTTATTTTATAATCTTAGCAAAGTAAAACGAACCTACTGTGTTTCAACTCATAAACCAGTCTTCATGAGCATTGTACGGACTAATTTAATTGCTAACCACCTTAGAACTCCTTCTCAATGATAGCGTCAAGACACGAGACAGAAATTACGTTAAAATTATTCATTGCCTTTCAGCGACAAGGTTCCATAGTGGCTCGTTAATTAAACTCGTCGACTGTATACAAATAAAGTGTAGTCGACAAATAGCTCGTCTCAAAAATGTTTGTTGTTAACTTATTTAACTTTAAACTGAGTTTACTCGTACACTCGGAGCAAATTGATGTTAGCTCAGAGAAAACTATTTTTTCATTACTTTTTCTAGGAGTTTGCAAACTTTTGCTAGTATTACGTATCAAAGAAAAGTATTGCTTTGCAAAAACCTCATACCTCTTATTTTGGGACGTACGATTTTAAACTTAAAAGTGAAGGGAATTAAGTTCAAACTCGTACGTCTCGAAATATGAGATACGAGATTTTTCTAAAGTGGTATTGAAATATAACCTAGTAGTTATAAAATACCAAGAAAGTAGCGCCAATTAGGTAGTTTTGAGTTGCTGTGTTAGTGTCTTTTTTATTCTTATGACGTTTTTAAGATTAAATTTTATTTTAAAATAAAATAGTTTATAAGACATCAGTATTCATCTTTTTAATATTATATGAACTTGAGTGAGAACCTTTTGAAGGGTCCTATGCTACCATGCCATTATAGTGAAGGAAAAACATCGTGAGGAAACCTTCACATTCGAACAGCTGAGTGTGTAGGAGGGTAATTGCACAAAAGATCCTAAAGGGTCGAAGTGTGTCAGAATGGGCACACCTCTAAGATAATATAAGATAAGCTATTACAACCATCTTTTCCCTTATACCACTGCCCAACAGCAATGTTTGCATAGTTTGAATATGACACCCCGTCTTATCACTAGCATAAAGGCATTATATCTCAGGGCGCTAGCAGTTTGTTTTCAGTCTTAGGATTGCTTTCGTGAGATATAAGAAAGAGAATAAGAATAAGAATAATTTATTTACCAAAAGAATACATGTTCCTTAATCCAAATTACAGCGGATCCCAAACTAGGCCGAGCCTGTATCCTGGGCATCCAGGAGTGAAGCTATCATGTAGGCGTTAAACATTTTACATTGGTCTAATAGGTAAAAAAAAAAAAACAATAAAAATACCGAAAACCATGCAAAAATGAACTGTGTGTGTGTGTGTGTGTGTGTGTGTGTGTGTGTGTGTGTTTGTGTCGGTTTGTGTGTGATTTGATTATGTGGGTGATATGCTATGTTGTTTGACGTGTTGTGGAAATAACACAATCGCAATCGGTGATATTACTAGCGTAAATGGGTAAGGCCACGGGGCGTTTGAACCGCCCCCTCTTGTGTGTTACCAAAATAGACGAAGATTTATGTCTGTGGCATTTATTTTTAATTACAATAGATAGTTATGATTAGGTTCTTACATGATACCTGGAAAACAAATGCTTTTTGTAATGTTACATGTATTGTTTTGGTAACACATTCGCGGGGGCGGTTCGAACGCTCCGTGGCCTTACCCAAATTCATTCCATCTTCGTCCTCAAGGTTGGCAGCGCGCTTGCAGACTTAGGGCTGTACCTATTAATAAAATCATCTTGGCTGAGAGGCCCGTCACAGGATACGTGAAAGTAAACGTCAAACCATAGAACACTGTCATTTTTGATACATCTCGAGACGAGCATTAGAGTTGAGATTAGTTTATTGAAATTGAAATTATTTATTTGCAAGAACATACACAGGTGTTTTAAATATAATATACATGTCAGTAGGATTTCAGTACATGAAGGTATGCTCTGCCACATTTGGCATGCAAAATCTTAATCTAACTTAAAAGCTACTATTATTTATTCATACAATTTATCAAAATATTCATGTATCTTATAAAATGGTCGAGTAATCAAGTAGGATTTTAATTTCTTAGAAAAGTCATTTATATTATTACATTGCTTTATGTATTAATACTGCCTTTACGTTCCAGTCTCGAGATTTCAAATGTTTATACACCTCAGAGACCTACCACTCAGAGCCTAAACAGATTGAGATAAAATGCGGCAAACAAAGTACAAATGCTTATTAATTTATGTAAACAATGGTTTTCTGTAGAAATAAGTAAAGTGAATCCAAATTTTGCCATTCATTTCCATGCATACAGAAATGTAGCCATAAACTGGCTGTGTGACAAATTCTAAAGAGATTGGATTAAACCTGCCGATGCACTTATCTAAGCAATTTAGATAGTTTATGTCTCTGCATTGCATATAAATGCGTTTTCGTTTTGTAATATTTTTCTCGCAGTACGATGTATAGAATAGAAATCGGTGGACATTCTAACCCAAATTGACCTAGTCCCAAACTCTAGGCTTATATTATGGGAACTAGGCAACGATATGCATTAAAAAAAAACACCTACATACATACATTAAATCACGCCTGTTTCCCAGAGGGGTAGGCAGAGACCACTTCTTTCCACTTGCTACGATCTTGACAAACAGATTGAGATAAAATGCGGCAAGCACAAAGTCTAAAATGCTTACTTAATTTATGTAAACAATTGTCTGTGGAAATAAGTAAAGTGAATCCAAATTTTGCCATTCATTTCCATGCATACAGATATGGAGCCATAAACTGGCTGTGTGACAAATTCTAAAGAGATTGGATTAAACCTGCCGATGCACTTATCTAAGCAATTTAGATAGTTTATGTCACTGCATTGCATATAAATTCGTTTTCGTTTTGTAATATTTTTCACGCAGCACGATGTATAAAATAGAAATCGGTGGACATTCTAACCCAAATGACCTAGTCCCAAACTCTAGGCTTATATTATGGGAACTAGGCGAGTGCGAACGATATGTACATATCTACTTAGAAAAAACGCTTAAGAATAAATAAAAAAACGCTCTTCACACAAATCGTTGCTTAATGTGTTTGTGTTGCATTTAAATTCGAAATGCTATATACTTCAAGTTTCAAATCAAACTATATCTGTTTTTGTTTTGTGGCGCTTTTGTATTTAAGTAGCGTAATATTAGCTGACCACTTAAAATAAACGCTGCACGTTTGTACAGCGTTCCGTAAGTTATCGAGACAGTTTTGGTTGAAAATCAGCGCTTGACATTGTTTATTATTGATCGCAAAACAAAGTTTGTCTTACGGCAAATTTAAAGAAATGGGACATTAATCTAGGTAAAGTTTATGGCAAATGCGTTTCCAGTCTCATCTATGTTTAAAATCTGTTTGTCATGTCCTTCTTCTTCTTCTACGTATACAGTGTGTTACCAGCACCCGGGCTTTTTTTAAAGTAGGTTAAAATAACGTATATCTGTAACGTAACTATGACATTAATTTAATTAATAAACACATTTTCAGGCTTTGTTAACTTTCTAACAAAATTTTAATTGCCAGCAATGTAAAGCACAGCAAATTGACAAGTGCAAATGACAGTCGACGGATACTTTGATTATTTATTATTTGCCCCCGTACCACGACGTGCCTTGTACCAAGCAACAGCGATACTGATAACGATGAACACGCAGCACATGCACTACATTAAAAATGGACAGAATCTAAAAATAATAATTGTGAAGTTATTTTAATTATTTTTTAATTGATAATACTTGCAAACAATTGCTACAGCAGCATATTATCGGCAGTTTTAATAAATGCCCGCATGCCGGTAACACACTGTATACTCGTAATATACTAAGTACTCTTTCATTGTAAAACTGTCTGTCTCTCTGTATATACTCGTAGGTACGCTTATATCTTTCAAACTACACAACGAATTTTAATGCGGTTTTCACCATCCGTTAGATAATTTTTCACTGCAGATTGTTTATGTATAATAAATTCTGGTTTATATACGGGTGTTACAGAAAACTCACATAAAGCGAAGCACTATTAAATAGATAAAAAAAGCCAATGTTATAGCGACTAGCTTCAAAGCTGATATCTCTTTAACGGCTCAAGCGATCCATAAAACCTAGCTAAGTTTAAATATATATACTAGCTCTCTTTAAAAATCGGCGTCCTATACTCTGTTTGGGAGACACTGCCATCTACCTACACACAGCAACATAGATATACATATAAAACTTATAACAATCCTCTTTTTCTGTCGAGGGTTGAAAATGAATCCAAAGGCATTGAAATTCTTCGACTGTTTTTTCTTCATAAGACTAACTAACTTTCTTTCGCACTTGTTTTCAAGTAAATCGGCGTTTAAATTTGAGTTTTCTTTACCAAGTCAAAATAGGTACTATTTTTTTGGTACAAATTGATTTAAAAAAATATTTCTCCGTCTGAAAAAAAACTTGTCCTACAAGGTCGTTACTATTACAAGTATTATCTGAAGAATAAGAACCATCGGCAACACAGTTACATGACCATTTTTGAACCTGACTTTACAATAAGGTTCACTAGTGGTCAGTTAACCGTGATGCTCTTCATAATGAGAAAAAATTTACATTTTAATTGTTAATACGCGTGTGAAATATCACCACGGGTCTATTTTAAACCGACCCAGCGTATCGTATAAGGAGAGTTCCTCATGCAAATACAATGTGCTCACATGTATAGACGTGTAGTGTTTCTGCAACCTGATACCGAGGTCAGCCATATTGATCCCGATAAATTGTGCCGCTTATTTTACGTCATAATCTGGGTAAGACCTACTTTAAGAAGAATGTCTGGGGCAAAACGGCGAGTGAAATACCTAGGGAATAAATCATCCTTTTTATCCTCGGAGAAAAAGCGAGGTGTTATGACTTAAACGCATGTATCTGTATCTGTCTATGGCATCGTAGCGACTACATGGCTATACCGAATTTGACGCAGTATTTAAAAAAATAAAGATAGTTTTGAGTTGGTTCTTAGCAAGGTTTCATGAAAATCGGTTGTGCCTCTGATATGGCTCTGAAATAGTATTATTGGGGGCTTTTAGAACTTATAACAGTAGGTACAGTCACGAGCGTTAATTTGGGACCCATTTCAAGAAAAATATGCTTGAAGTTGTCAATGTCATTAGAGATGTCAAGTCATTTGTAACTTTTAGGAAACTCAACCTTATTGCTGTAGAATGTCAGATTGACTTTGGACCTAAGGTGGGTACCAATTTAAATCTCGTGATTATGTGATCGTAATAATTAAGTAAAATGTAGACAAAGAGAATAAGTCGGATTTAACCAGCACTATCTCAAAACTCTAAACAAACGAGTCCCTTTTGACTAACTCTTATTAAATTAATGTGTTAAAGCAGACTTCAGACATAGTCGCCCTAGGACCAAATATGTACAAGTTTAGTCAGTTCATAAATCATAAAGCTTGAGGTCATAGTCTGCAGATTAATATATGTTTAAAAAAACTTAAAAAAAACAGTATTACTAAAAGTGATTGAATAAGGAGCTCCTTAAACAAATAAAGATCCAGACGCAAAATAAGACCATATCCTCTGGTATTTTATCGTTTTAACGCTATTTAAATAGTCTATTTTTTTTACTTCAAATATTCCGATTTATCTACACATTTAAACTAACTGTAGTGTTACCTGAAACATGGTCCGCATTCAAGTCATGTATTGCGATTCCCTCCGAAACTGACAAATATTCCGGTATAATAGAAGCCTATGTGCTATTCAAGACTATAATCTATCTCTGTGCCAAATTTGTGACATGATTGAGTAACAAACATCCAAATTTTCGCATTTATAGTATAGTAGTAAGCAATTTATAAAATTTCTTTACAAAATTCACCCAGATATTAACGTATACATATTTTACATCTATACTCCCCTAGGTAATCCGCTTGGCTAACTAAGCAACATCGCAACAAATTCCTTACAGGCGTATATACTACCCAACGTCCAAAGCATAATCAACTATATTAACATCTAGATAGGTTCGATTTGGATTAGCTAGTGCAATGCCGATGCGACCTTTTGGATAGTTAGGGAGTTACGTTACCAGAATTGAAACTTCTGAGTGGACCCGCAGCCATGGATGAGCTGGTTCTAGGAGTTTGCAGGTTTAAAACATTCCCTGCCCGCAACTAGCTCTAATATTCAATTTGAATACCCTAAGGGTGTCACCGGTATTGAACCAGCGTAGCTTAAACAAATGCATTTCACAAGTTGGTATCAAAGGGAAGTTTCTATTTATTTGTTACATCTACATACATACATACATACATAAACTCACGCCTTCATTCCTAGAGTGGGGTAGGCAGAGCTACTGAATTATCAACACCGAATGCACAATTAGGCTAAGATGTTGACCAGTGTATTAGTGACAGGTTGCAAGCCCATCGCCTAACAGGATTACAAGCCTTTATTCCCTTAGTCGCCTCTTACGACATCCTCAGGAAGACATGCAGTGGCACTATTCTAACCTAACCCGGTAACCACACGGGTATATTTACATAACTGTAGATAACCGTGGTTTAACAACAGTTAATATGGTTAATACCAGGAACTAACCTAACCTAACCTAACCTAGTTACTTAGTTAGGTACTATAAGTTTATATTTTAGCTCATCAACTAACATTGTTTTTGTATTATTGTTTTTTTGTATTGGCTAAATTTAACGTTGTGGCAATAAAGATTATTCCTATTCTTATTCTTATTCTTTAACTCTTTCGGACCCGCACACGAAGGGTTCCGTACGATTATCTATAAATAATCACGTTTGTTGTATGGGAGCCCGCTTATATATTTATTTTATTCTGTTTTTACTATTTGTTGTTATAGCGACAACAGAAATAAGTACATCATCTGTGAAAATTTCATCGCGGTTCATGAAACACTTTAGTTTAGTTTGTATGCTCTGACAGGATATTAAACTCGCCGGTTAATAATTCGGTAGGCGAGTTGAAAAGTAAATTCTTTAAGATAATCACGATATTAGAACGAAGTTCTGTTTCCTTCCTATGAGAAAAGTATATCCTCATCTGATCAATTGCTATGGTCGTTCGAGATAATCTCGAACAAATGATTTTATTCGTTGATGTTTTTCATTTTACGTTATTTTGTGTTAATAAGTGTGTCACTTTCCGTCTCTTCACCAAGCGGTTCCAACGGAAGACCAGTGCTGGCTTTACGGCTAGCGTATGCTGAGTTGGGACCGTTTCGCAACTGTTTCTGTGTCTTATTGTTTTTGTATCTATGTACCTACTTAATGTGGTTTTGTATCTTTATATCTTTATCGTCTCTTGAAGGCCTTTCTGGCCATTCTATGCTTTGTCCTTATACCAATAAGAACCATTCAACCCTTTCACATCCAGGATTAATCTAGCAATGTGTCGTATACTCAGCAAACCAAATCTTTCCCGACTGGGTTTATTTCCTTCGGCTGCAAACGACGTTCTATTTCGGTGAAGGAATTTCGCTCCTTTTGCTCCAACTGCAGCGGATATTCGTCTGGTGCGTATAAATGCATGCATGAGATGCATTTTGCAACGTCACTACATTTACACATTGCAATTTGGTTAAAATTCTAAGTTTATAACGTCAGCATTATTCCTACAGGCTTTTAACTTAATGTTCGTTTGTATGTCAGTATGTTTGGTCAAATCTACCGAAATGAGCCTATGATTGTAAATTGAATAACAATTCCATATCATGGTGTCTAGTAGTTTACTCGTATCTGATGATGCAGTCTCAGGTAGTGTACCTACTTAAGAAGCCACATAATGCTCAAGCCGGTGTTCCAAGATCTGTATCTCAATAACCATAAAGCCTATGTGTCTGTTCTTTGGATATATTAAACTTGATCATAATTCCTTTAGACTTAAACGTTACACACAAAATTATCGGTTGTTTAATTTTTGAAACATGACACCGTTTTTCGTATGTCGTGTGAATCATCGAATCCCTGTTTTGGTCTCATAATTGATTGCTTATACGAGTACGTCCTTAATCATGGTATTTTTTTTGGATAAACCTCGTTTTATAGTAAATATCAATTATTTGAATTTCACACTGAAATCAATTCGCGTGAAAACTTTCTCTCTCACGTTCTTCGCGCTAAAGCACATAAAGCGTTTTGATTCTTCGTGTTTGTGTCAGCATATTCGCCCTCTGTTCGAGAAGCTTACAACTTTGTGGCATCTGGGAATCGAACTCTGTACTCTACATCTCTTATCCCCGACGTAGTCTAAAAGCCAAAATTATACAGCGTTAATGTACTTGTAGTTGCAATTACGAAGTTTCTCGCATAATTAGTATATTAATGAGAGAATATTTTATGAGTGAGCACATTAATCAAGAATGTTTAACTTAACGAAGTATTTCACCCAGAATACAGAATATTATCAAGAAATGTGGTTCGAGTAAGTTGGCTTAATATAACACGGCCAAATTGAAAATTAGGACAATATTAAACCTATTTTAAACTGTTTCTCCTACCGTATAAGGATGAAAATTCGCCATTCGTTGTGCGCATGAGTACCATACTACCGGTCTAAATAAAAAGGACGTATGCGCCATTTGATAGTCAAAGCAAATTTAACCCCACGTCTTTTGAAATAAGGTCACTTATACATTCGCGGTTCTATGAGACATGCTCCCTTTTTTCTATAGAGTGCAGCATACCAAACGTTATTAGCGATATGCAAATGTAAAAGAAACTTTTGGTAACCATATTTTCGTTTCATTTCGACCGGAACCGTACAATATACCGAAATGTGGGAGTGAAAACGTGGTAGAGTCGGCTGTATACTTTTTTACCTTGTCGCTTTAACGCCTTTGACAGATCAGTGCAGCAGTTCAAACGGCATATTAAAGGGACAAAGCACTAAAATTTGCAGCTACTTATAAAACCGAACGTACAGTCAGCAGCAGAAGTAGCTAAGCGGGCCGCGTGTTCAAAATGAACTACGCACGTTCTTAACTTCTTAATAATAAAGTCGTGTGTAGGTCATTTTGAACACGCGGGCCGCTTAGCTACTTCTGCTGCTGACTGTACAATCAAGAACTTATTTGGGACCCACCTTAGGTCCAAAGTCAATTTGACATTCTACAACAATAAGGTTATAGGTCAGAAATTAACTAGTGCAGTATTTTACTCGGGAACACCATATTACTTTCAACACGTTTTCTTGTTGTCAACGTTACGATAGCTATTAATTACTTGACAGTCCCTCTAGTCTACCGCGTAAAATAATAAAGCTTTTGACATGTTATCGTACGGTCAACGTTACGTGTTACATACTTGACAGTAACGGCGGCCAGCGTCGCTATTGTCTAACGCAGTCGCAATCGCAATTGTTTTCATTTTGAAAATCGAAGGCTAGTCTGCATACAAAATGAAAACAATTGTTCCGCTTTGAAGCCAATTGAGATTGCGACTATTGCGAGTGCGTTAGGCAATAGCGACGCCGGTTGAAAACAACACAGATGTCAAACGCAATATGGTTTTACCGATTAGAATAGAGCCCCTAAATCCCTAACTTAGCTGCATTAGGTACGTTAACTTGCGTTTCTATTCGTTTCGTTTTTAAACCAATAGCGTCACTGGTAGATCACGTGACTCTTCGTATCACTCATCTAGCAGTGATGCGATTGGTTAAAAAACGAAACGAATAGAAACGCTGGTTAGTGTAATGCACTTTGTCTCGGGCGCCGGGGTAAAAACAGTTTTCGTCATGTCTCCCGCAATCAAATTAGGTTGCACGTAGGGTAAATTTCTGTAAAATGAAGTGTAGGGGGGGGCGTCGCGAAAACACTTTCTGAAGTTGAGTGTTGAGTTTTTGTGTTGCACTTGTTTTTTTTTGTTATATTGCCTGTGTTTTGTATTACTTTTTTCTTTTTGTGAAATAAAGAGGGTACCTACAAATATATTATACACCTTTGCGAGGTATATAAATTAGCGAGAGCGTGGAATTGCGTTTGTAGTGGTATTGTGGGTGTATTGGCAAGAGAAAAAGAGAGAGAAATACTTAAGTATTTAGACTAACCTAATTAATGTTATCATAACTAATAATAATAACGCTGGCGAAGTTTTATTAAAGAAAAAATAACACGAAAGATATTGAAGATGCTCTCAAAATCTTTGTTCAAATTGTGAAGAGCGAAGAGCAAATGATTACGCTTCGAGAGGCGATTAATTAATATAAAACCCCTTGTTTACTAAGAGGGGGTTGAATAAAGCATGACTGGGAACTTTGGAGCGTAAACATCATCCAGTTTGAAACTTCAGCCCAATTTGTGCGCGGAATTAATTCTTATGCGGTTCAATTATGATGTACTTAATACTTGAGTTTTCGTACGAATGTATGACTGTGTATATACTGAATAATGTTCTTTTTAGTTAGCGCGTGCTAGGACAAACTCGTTCTTAAAATATGTTTTTTAATGTTGACGACGCGCTGGCCTGGTTGGTAGTGACCCTGCCTACGAAGCAAGCGGTCCTGGGTTCAAATCCCGGTAAGGGCAGATATTTGTGTGATGAGCGCGAATATTTGTTCCTGAGTCATGGATGTTTTCTACATATTTAAGTATATATTTCTCTATATAAGTATTTATATCGCTGTTTAGTACCCATAATACAAGCCTTGAGCTTAGTTTGGGACTAGGTCAATTGGTGTAACATTATTATTATTATTATTATTATTATTAGCCCGGAATGTCCCACTGCTGGGCAAAGGCCTCCTTCCCATCCTTCCACGTAATTCGGTTTTGGGCAGTCTCCCGCCAATCGTGCCGAAAGGCTTCAAGCTCATCTCGCCATCTGCGCCGGGGTCTGCCACGTCGTCGTATCCGATCTTGCGGTACCCAATTTGTTACTATTTTTGCCCAAAGATAATCAGGCATACGGCAGATATGTCCGGCCCAGTTCCACTTGAGGGTGGCAGCTGTTAAGGCTACGTCCCCTGATATTTATTTATTTATTTATTTATTTATTTAGTCGTCATCACTTCCATCCCTGTGTTTATGTGTACACTGTCCATCCTTCCGTCCGTCCTAACAAAGAGCTGTATATTTTAAAGAATATGTGCTAGTTATTTTTTATGTATGTGAAATAACCCCATACATGAAACGTTTTTTTTCCACGTATTCATACAGGGTGTAATCTAAGTCGTGAATCAAATGATCAAGTCTGTATTCCACCCACGAATATGAACAACTTTCACTATGGGATGAACTCTGAAATCACGAAAAAAAACAGCTGTTTCATAGAAAAGTTTAATACGTACTCGACCAAAATGTATGAAGCAGCTGATTTTTTTTTCGTGATTTCAGGGTTGTTTCTATAGTGATAGTTGTTCATATTCGTGGGTAGAACACAGAGGTGATCATTCGATTCACGACTTAGATTTCACACTGTATTTAAAAAAAAACGCTATTATATCCGATTGTTTTTGGTGTGATTATATAACAAACCCTGAAGAAAAACCCAAAACAAAATGGAGTTTACAGCTTACAAGTCAGACTCACACTTGGCCGGGTTTTTTTCGTTTTTAATTCCTCCTTATACTAAGATATAAATACGTAAGTATGTTGTTTGGTATTCGAGGCAGTTAGATCTCCCCAACGTATCAATGTCTTTCTTACTGAGATACGCGTAGCTTATATAGCCCGGGGACGGACAAAGGGTACTGTATCCCGGTAAGTCGGACAGTTCAAGGGAATAACGATAAATAACGAAGTCGTAAGCAATTGCTAGTATGTATTTAAACGATGTCACGTTGCGTCTAGTAATATCATGTTATTATTATTATTTATAGATCGCGGATCTAAAAAATATACGGACGTAACGTGTCGTCTAATCATGAGTGAAGCATGCAAAATGGTTGTCTGTGTGCGTACACACGCACACACATAAACTGCCACTCGTGCTTTGGCTGGGCGCGTTGCCTTACTCGTACCTAGTGTATCTGTGTGCATGCGGTAAGTCCTGTAAACGAACAAAAGTGCCGACCTTGCGTGCTTCACACCTTTTTTTGGTGTAACATTACGTCCGTAATTTTTTTAGGTCCTTTTTTATTTTCCTCAATCAGCCAAATGTTAGCTGGAAGAGATCCCTTAAAGGGATAAGTTCGCCTTTGTACATTTCTATTTTGTAAATGTTGTATTTTAATTTCTGTTATTTGTACAATAAAGTGTATGCATACATACATAATGAATAAAGATAAAAGATAAAGATAAATGTAATTGTTAAACATGAGTTACAATTTTATAAAGATGTCAGAATCCATGTCAGATCGTCATGTTTTGCCTTTCGGCGTACAAATCAAAGTTGGTATAAATTAATGTTAATTAGTTATCTACAGAAATTATGTCATTTACAAATTGGCTAACACTATAATAACATTTTGTTAATAACAATTTAATTAGTTTCCTTTTAAACATGTTGTTATCACTAAACCTTATTTCCTGAGGGATTTTGTTGTATATTACAGTTGCCAAACCAAATATGCTTTTCCTCAATAGTGCCGTTTTCGTTCGTTGAATATTTACTTCATCGGCATCACGGGGTCTTAGATGTCCAATATTCACATTTTCGTTTCGTTTAAACAATTCGGGATTACATTTAACGAATATTGGTTTAATGTCTGTGTCACCGGATGACCTTAATTGTCTTCGTATCTAATAATTATTTTGTTTTGTTGCAGGTAATTGGGTGATCAGCTGTTACCTTGTGCTAAGTAAATTAATAATACGTGCTTTTCAGTTTTTTGTTACTTTTAGTTGTAAATGTGGAGGGGACAAGCAACTAAATGTAGTGAAAATGACACTTTTCGAGTTCAATACTTTAAAACTGTCCGCGAAATCTAAAAAATTATAATAACCTGTACAAAATTAAACCTTTTTGTTTACAAAGATTAAACGGCGTAATTTTAATGTTAGCTACGCTAAATAAATTACAACATGTTGTAATAAGAGTCTCTGAGTTAAACCGCCGACGGACTGACGGACAGACGCACATGCCGAATCTATAAGGGTTCCTTTTTAACCACGGAACCCTAAAAACCAGCCCTACAAGTACGGTTGGCCGAGAAAGTTGTCTACCAGTTTTGACAAACGTTTCTGTGAGATCTAATTATCGCTAAGGTGACACTTGTCACTGTCATTTATTGCAAGGGAAAATCGAACTTGTTGTATCATGACGTGCAAATGTACTTCAACCGTAGGGTGGTAGACCACATTTTTGGCTGAATACCTACCTAACAAAATGACTAGAGTATATACAATATATATATTTAGACAAGATACTATTCGGAAAATATCACCACTACCGGCCCAAAGCAATAATTATGCTGATTAAGCACGCTTAGGCTGCGTTTCCACCAGAGATATGCGAGGATGCGTTGCGAGGGATGTCATGATGTCATGAACCAATAGAAACACTTGATTTACCCATCCTCGCCTAGCTTAGCTGTGGTGAAAACAGCTTAGCGGAGCGAGGTTTTTGTACATACAAAAGAAGAGAAAGATGTGTGCGAGGAATGTGTTGCGAGGTGGCGTCTGGCTCCGCTCCCGCATAACCCCAACCCACCCGCTTATTTAAAAAGAGCCGGCTACACATCCTTGCTACGCATCCTCGCACCGCTCCGCTACCTCGCACATCTTTGGTGGAAACATTCACATCTTTACACCTCCTCGTTACACAGCCTCGCACCGCTTAGCTGCCTCGCACATTTCTGGTGGAAACGCAGCCTTACTCGGAAAATGCTCAACAACTAAGACAATATATACACTCAAACCTAACCTCCCTATTTTCCCTACAATATTGTCCCAGAAACAAGTCCTAAAGCATTTAATCGTATGTCGTATCGACCCTACATATTTCTTAGGCTGACTAGCTTATAAATTGCTGTTCTCGCTTGCCCAGTACAAAGCATATGTTTATGTAAGGATACAAGGATTTCACATGATGACCGAAGCGAGAACACAAATAAAAACTGTTTGTTATGTTATGAAATTGGCCAATTTTCATCCGCCCGACGTAACAGAACAAAGGGCTTTACCGCATTACAGATTATTACAGAGTAGACACTCCAACGTTTATTTTATTTTATGTCATAGTGAAGGCACAGGAGCAGACAGGCTATGATTACAATTTGCGACAGGTTAAATACTAAAATGGTGGTAGCAGTCCCGACAGACCCTGCTCAATGTCTAACAAAATCTAAACGCGTATTCATATGACAAAAAGGAAGGTTTAAATGGCTGACTCCTTGTTTTAATGGCGTCTATGTCAGATAATATGAATTTTGTTTATTTCTGATTTGGCCATAAACAACCCAGTGACATTTGCGACGTTAAGTTGATACGAATCTGTGAAAATCGGGTCACCCGTTCAGCCTCTACGAGGGAATAAAGAATCATACATAAACTGCTATTTTAACTGCTCTTTACGTAGGTGTGTCGTAGTATACACGGTGATTTTTTATCGGTGATCAGAAGTTGAAAATTATTAATAAGCAACAAAAACGGAATTTAATGGTTGATGTCTCAAACAAATAACTCACTGTTTAATTTATTTAACTTAATGATATTGTTAAAACCAATCACCACTGGATACATGGACATCCTACATTAATTATTGAAGTGAAGTAGATACGTCAAGAGCCATCTCTTTGGCGGGAAATTTGACAGATATTACGCCAATGAACTTATCAGTTAAGTGTTGTTAACTCATAGACTAAACAATTAGTAGGGTGACAATTTATTTTCAATTAAAAGTAAGTTTCAAAATAAAAAAATCACATTAAAAAAAAATGTTTCATGTAACTGCGACTTAAACGTGATCGCCATTAATAACTGAATTAGAAAAATTGGTTCCTGATGATCACCAAAAAAAAAACACCGTGTATATTGGTACCTTTACATACTCGTATGTATGTATCTTATTAAACAAGATATTTTATTTTCTTCCTGTTTCTCGGTTGTATGTACTATTTGTTATTTCCTCAAATTTTGTTAATTTGTCTATCCTTCGGTATTGTCCTTGCTTATCTACTCCAAGGTTAACTGGAAGGAATCCCATATGAGAAAATTTCGCCTATGTATTTTTTTTTTTTTTTTTTTTTTTTTCATAGAGAAGACAAACGTGCACACAGGCCACCTGATGGTAAGTGGAAACTGTGACCCATAGACATTAAAGGGCAAAAATATGTATACACTTTAGTACCTTGTCTAATTGTCGTCATATTTGAACTGCCATATATGAACTGTCACAGTGGTTAAAGTGACAAGGTACTAAAGTGTATACATATTATTGCCCTTGACTGTACATTATTTATATTGATGCAAATATGTATTGTAATTGTTTACATAATCATGACTCCTTCAGCAGTCACTTAAAACAATGCCTTTTTTCCCTCTACGTTTTTAAATAAAATCAAGTGTTTCTGCAGCCTCTGCTTCCACCTATTCTGTTGCCCGTCATCCAGCGACTCCTGAATAATGAATTAGCCTCGAAACGTGAAAATATGATGGAAATCCTCACAGCTAATTGGAGCGAGCAGATCGATTACAGCTCTGATCTCCAACGTTTCCAGCACATTTACCATTAATCCATCCTGTTACTATATTACTTATATGATAAATGGGAAAGTTTGAATTTTCGTTACCCAATCACGCTAGAACGGCTGAACGGATGTGGGTAAAATTTGTATTTGTATGTATTTGTGTGGGTATTAGACAACCGGTGAAAATTACTAGCATAGAGCCATCTTATACCCGTATTTATTGTCAAGAAAAGTAATTACTTGAGTATTAGTTGTGTCAAAAGTCATATAAAAATCGTTACTTTAGTCATTACTTTTACTCAAGTAATTACTTTTCTTGACTATAAATACGGGTGTTAGTCCTCAATGTTGGCAACGTATTTGAGGTCTGAGGATTGCAATGTTCAGATTGTATTCTTGAGAATGCACATGTCTATTAGTCACAGATTCAATTTACCATCAGATGGCCCGTGTGCTTTCTTTAAGCCATAAAAAAAGTGTAAGTTAAGTGTATTCATTAATAACCTCCAGGTCTTTTCGTACTTATATTGTTTAATACAAAGTACTTTTATATTGCATTCGAATATGACTGTATGTGTTCTAAATAAATTAAAAAAAAATACATAATAGATCTCGAGAACCAGAGGCTCTGCTTTGAAAATCGAAGCTAGCTCCATCCCTTTCTCTCGATTAAGTGTCGAATAACAAGTGACACAGATGAAGCTAGCGCAACTTTGAACTTAGAATTTGAAAGTAGACCCCTCAGCTTTACCAATCTACGAACCTATTACATGCGGTCCTACTTTTCCTCCCCTAAAATGAGTTCTCGAACACTTTTACAGTCCTAAGGGCAGCAGACTCTCCCCATAAAGGGAGTGTAGCATAACTTACATACTCCCGAGATTTGTTCTTATCAACACAGATTGGAAATAAATTGGTGTGGGAGTTGATGATGCTTTAAGTTAACAAACAACAGCGGTTTTACATAACATGTTTACTCGTAGTTCTCAGGTAAGGTTAGGTTACGTTTTACATAATAGGTTTTGTTGTTAGGTTAGTTTAGGAATATTAGAGTAGGCACAGTTGCCTATTTTCCCTTATGTTCATCTATATACCTGCCAAAGATGTTCAGTAATTTTTTGTCGGCAAACGGTAAAACATGGTAGTAATTATTTCATGATAATCCTTAGCTTTAGTTAAATAATACAGTTTATGAACGGTTCTTTTATCTGTCATCTTCTACTTTATAACAAGAATTTAATGCAAGATAATTATTATACCCGAAAAAAACTGAAAATGTCTATTTTGTTTATGTAGTTGTATTAAATAAAACATTAAAATTTAGGCTATCTGCTCCTTTACTTTAGTAATAAATATCCCAGCATCTCCAACATATTTATTTTTTAAATTAGTAAATGGGGACGGTTGTTCAAATTCAAATTCAAAATTCAAAAAAATATTGCATCTTGTGAGGATCCTGTAAGCATCATTTTATCGAATTTCATTTCATCGTACTCTATTTTCTGCTGAAACCATGATGTTCAATATATCTTAAACATTTATTACGTAAGGTTAGGTGAAACATGTGACTACCAAAAAAATAATTCATCATTTTTACCGTTGATGTTCGTTCGTAGAAAGATCTTTCGATTAAAATAATAGGTACCCGTCCCCAGCAGTACTTAAATAACCACATGAATACTAAATTTTTAAAACCAATTTTGCTAAAAACCGCTTCTATTCCTCACTTGCGGCGTAGTTTCCCGTCCACTAAAGGATTTTCCCGTTAAATATACAGGGTCTTATCGCTAAATCCCCCTAGGGAAAACTGCGGCTGGTTATTAAATGTTTAAACTTGATTATTTTTTCCTTCCCGAGCTGGAATAGGCTTCAACGATGGTCTCAGTTGCTATAAACGGTAAAAAACCTTTAAAGGCGCCCTTAACTGATTATGTTTTCTTATAGTGGTGTTGTTAAATGCTACATAAAGAATAGGAACTTTAATTATAATCAAAGTTCCTGTAACACGCTTGTTTTTATAGCCTGTTTATCAGTTTCTATTTCAAATACTACTGAACTCCTGTTTTTACCAATGCAAAATGCAAGTTTCGGATTCAGTGGCTCTATGTTAAGTAAGGGAAAGATCCTGTTGCCATCTTCTGACTCCATCATCATTAGTTCAGCTACTAGACTAGAGATAACAAATAATGTGCACTATTACGCATGAAAACTAGAATTGTATTCATGATTTTTAAGATTTTTAGTAGAAGTAATTTTTAAGTTTTTTTTATTTTCTATACTTGTACCTACATATTTGCATGCTGGTGTCGCCAGCGAGAGCGCTGTACTTTTTTATGTTAAAAAAACCATTGTAACCGCTTCTCAAGTGAATAAATTTGATTGATTGATTGATTGATTGATGTGCCGTTCTCAAAAATTCTCTAGAATTTTGGAGAATTCTCGACATTCTCCATACAAAAGGAGCGTCGTTCCCGAGCATTCTCGAGAACGGCACATCTCTAGTCTAGGTGCTGAACGAATGATGGAGTCGAAAGATGGCAACAGGATCTTTCCCTTACTTAACATAGAGCCACTGAATCCGAAACTTGAGTTCTTTATGAGCTGTCGGCTGTGTACGGTCGGCCGGTGAAGTTTATCTCAAAATTGAGATTTTTGACTTATATCTAACCATAACTTATGACGTGAATGAAGAACTAGTCCACTAACTTTCGCATTAACATTATATGCTGCAATAAATCTTATATACTTTCAAATAAGTAAATATGGTGGTACAGTTCGATAGCTCTTAGGTGCTTCGGGTTTGTACTTGTCTCTGACTCGCTCTCATACGCTCTTATTAAGAGCGAGTAAGAAAGAAGTACAAACCCGAGGCACCTTCTAAGTGCTCACAGACTGTATATTATGTTAAGGTCATGGTCATAGTTCTCACACAATACTCTGACCTCAGTTACTAAGTAAAATTATAGAACATGAAAACATATTTGCACAAAGTGCAAAAAAACCTTCATTGACTAAGATTCTGCGGAAAATACCCGAACAGTTTCATTGTGGCAGAGGCATACGGGCTGCCAACGGATGTTACTTCGTTTTATAATACGACCATTTTATCCTTTAAGGAAAAGTTTGTTTGCTTCTTAAAGGAATGTAATCGTAGAGAATAAGGGTATTGATAAGAGCCTTGTATTGCCTGTATTATCCCGAATTGTAAACAGGGTTTTTTTGGAATGGTATTATTAAAAAAAAACTGAGGTAAAAAAGAATTAGCACTAATATCAGTGCTTGCTGAGCAGCTGAGCCCGCTTGGGTGGGACTAGTAGTCGGAATTACGTCATTTTGATTGTAACCGTGTTTTGTTTTTTTAGTCTAGCACTATACTCCGTTTGTCAGCCAATAAAAAACGTCTAAAGCAGAACGTCAGTTACGTCAAAGTGCAATGAAACAGTTTTGATTAGCTGTTTCACTATGCCACGTGGTTTGATTGTTTCCATTATTTTAAGCACCTAAACAAACAAAGTATAGCTGTGACGAAAATGCCAGTGGCTTTTAAGCTCTTTAGCCATTGGCAGAATTTATATCTCAGTAAATAATGAAATAAAAAAAATGAGTCAAATCTCGCTACCTGTGATTTTCCACCTTTTAAGAAAGTTCCTCTAGTCAATTACGTTCATTTAACAGGTTAGTGTTGACGGTACAAGTATCAGAATCACGTAACTACACTCGATATCGGCCCGCGCTGGGCTGATGACTTTTCCAATATCCGTTACGACCACCGCGGACCGAACGGACCGTAATATCCACTGCATTAGGTGTTAAGCGATAGTGGCTGTATTGACTACGGTTATGCACTTCCGTCGCGTATTTAGAATTCGTAAACAAATAGATTTTGATTTGTGAACAGACGCTTAAATCGGGTAGCTGTTTAAAAAAAATCAATACTAATTTTGCTCCGTGCTTTACGTCCAAATCAAGTCCGATTTCTACGATTTTTGAATATGATGTAATTGCTTTGAAAAACTATGTACGTTTCTGTTTCTGTTTTCAAATTTGTTTCATCTTACGAAATATTTTCTTGAAAAGAACAGCGCACAGACATATTTTTTTCATAATATCCACAACATATTCAAAAATCATAAAAATTGAACATAATGATATCGCAGTTTGTATGGAAATTTGTAGCTTCACAATCCTATTAACATTGACGCAAAAGAGTAGTTTCAAGTTTATGTTAACCGTGTTGTTATTAAAGTGTACTTATGTATATCTGTGTGTCTTTCTGTGGGATCATAGCTCGCAAACGGATGGACTGATTCGGATGCATTTTTTTAAAAGGCTTATTTAATCGGGCAATAGGAATGTTTTTATGTATAATAAATTCTGGATTATGTACGGGTGATACAGAAGAAGCGAGGGCGGGTCGCTTGTTATATATACAGCTCAAACAAAGCAAGCGGGTGAAATTACAGGTAACTAGACGGCCTAAATTATAATCCCCCGTAGGAAAACACATCATCTAAGTATATGAATATGCATACATCCTATGGGACTAGTAAAGTAGATGTTTGTAGGCTTAACACAACGCTGGCTAGGTAATGCATAATTTTGTGGCCTGCATAATGTTAATACTGCTGCACATTTTAGCATAAATGAGCCTGAGGTGGACTTAGCAACTGCAATTACGCTGACGCAAGTGCTAAAGGTTGCGGTGCAGTTTTGTATCAAACATTTTGTTATATTAAGGGCAATGGAAATCGGTTATGGTGTATGTAAATTTGTTAGTATAGTCTCTTGAGTGAATTATATCGATAGGTAAAATGACAATTGGCGTAAAGGACCACTTAATTGTACTGTAAAATTGTCCTAATGACAAATTGCGTTAAGACCAGTTAAATTGTACTGTAAAATTGTCCATTTTAACCGTCGATATATATTTTTAGTGCTGAGTTCCATAGTTATCTTTAGCTTCTTCTGGTAGGATTTTCTTTGCTATATGTATAACGTTATAATGTACATTAACAAATTACAAACTTATAATTTACTAGCGACCCGCCCTCGCTTCGCTTCGGTTTATTTGAGTTTTCTATAACACACGTACATAAAACAAAATTAATTATACATAAAAACCTTCCTCTTGAATCACTCTATCTACTGTAATACTTTATTTTTTCCCTCCAGTGGGTATAAAGAAGGAAGAAAACAAAAGGTTATTATTTATACAAATTTATTTAAGTTAATTAATTTAGGGTTTGTTGTTGCTTGGTCGATGACGCTTTAGGTAGCTATTATAAATTTTTGGTATGGATGGCTAATATAAAATTGAGAGATGGATCGCTTAGCTGCGGATGTGGTCGAGCCGTGTGGCGCAGGGGCGCCACTACGCTGACACGTGGGCACCTCGCCGGATGTACTGGCGTGGCCTATCTCTAGGCCCGTACAAAGCACCTCCTGGAATGGTCCGGGAGTAGGGGTAAGCGACCAATGCGCAGGCAATGCAGAAGAAGTTAATTAGATAGGTTGAAAGGGTTAATTTAGAATGCGGCATGATGCTTCTGGAGGTGACTCAGCAGTTCGCTAGGCATAAGAGACAGCCTCATGGTTTATAGCCGGTGCAAGAAGGCATTAAGTGTTCAAACGCAGGTTAAATTTAGTAAAACACCATTAGATCCTTGCAGGATAATTTAAATAGTTCACCGTGCGCGGCGTGCGTGTTCCAAGCAGGTTTTGCTGGATATGTTTAGCAAGGGAATAGAAGTACGAGACAGACATGACGTGGCACAGAAGTTATAACCTCAAAACCTTGCAAAATAAGTAAAGGGACTGACCTTTTGGAGGATTATGGCCTTGCTTACGGTTGGTGTTAACCAATGTCAACTCCGGAACGCCGAAAGATCCGTTGTAGGACGTGGCACAAGTGTTATTTGGCGTACTTCGCCGGTATTCAATGAATGCTGAAATATGAACATCACTTTAGATAAACACTTGACACACAACACGGCTTCGAAGATAGAAAGAACGTTAAGCACTTACCTTCGTTGTAATAATAGCCACGTAGGTAATTATTTAGGTTATGTAGTAATACTACGTGCACTGCCGGTAACTGGAATATAAGAATGCGTGGTCAAAACAGACACGATACACAATAATAATTCAAGACACTTCAAGCCAACGTCGAAACACTTACAAGGGATGGAGATATGGTAGGTAGTTCTCCAGTATTAAATAAATAGATGTAGTTAGCTCGCCGGCTTATTAGAAAAAGAAAGCCACCGATCCTGACTTGCCCAAATCGATATCTAGATCAATACCACTTTCCAAATGTTGTAAACCTCCACATATCGGGGTAAAACCAAACGTCAACACGGGTACAGATAATAGTGGATATTTACTTAAAGGTAGCAAACTCGGGTTTTCGTCTGTCATTAAATATGCTGGAACCCTGAAACGACTGAGGAATTAAAAGGAAGACTAAAGCTGGACTACATAAACAATTTTGGAAATAAATATTTAAAACAATACTAATACAGTGCCCTGGGTTTACTTACTAACGAGGAGATCAAAACATGACCCTTGCAACACCGGGTGCATGTGCCACAGATTCGTAGTTTTTTGACACAGGTCCACTAGTAGTTGAATTGACCATAGATTATAAGATAAATTTAAGATACCAACTTAACAAGTTGACAAGAAATGGAATAAATTGTGCATCGGTGAGGCGTTAATTCACGCCTAAAAATTATACATTACACTACTAAAAAAAACCGCATCAAAATCCGTTGCGTAGTTTTAAAGATCTAAGCATACATAGGGACAGACAGCGGGAAGCGACTTTGTTTTATACTATGTAGTGATAGTTTAATTTAAATTCACATGTCTCAAACTTAACAATAACTGTTCCAAAACTCGTAAGTGTCAGTTGTAATGAGGGGAAAACAAAATAAAATTAAATACTAAATATTAAGGTTATTTTATTTCTTTTCAACAGTCTCCCTTTTAAAACGACCCTTGCGGATACTTGCAGAATTATAATTTTTTATTTTACTAACTTTGACGGCGTCTTTAAAAGTCTCCGTGCAAAAAGTTTAGAAGTGCAGTTTTAAAATACTTTACCGTCCACGTCGAAAGAAACATTATGGCGGCTGTCGTTTACTCTGTTCTTATCATAAGTGTTACAGGAATAACCTGGCTACGATACCAAGAACGTAGTAACCGCCACTCGCCGTGAGATCTCAATTGAATTGGATATTTCGACGTGTAATGCGAAAGTAGGGCTGCCAACTGTCCGGGATTTGGGTCCTAGTTTGAAAAGCATCTGGACGGCTAGCACAAGTTAAATATCGTTTTTTTGTCACTGGCATGTCTCTTTCCAATTGTTACTTAACGATAGAGACACACTGAGCGATAAACGAGATAATCAAGACTTACTAGCCCCAGCTAGTCTAGACGAAGTTCTAAAACCGTACGGCTAAAATAGATGGCGGCTGAGTCTAGATTAGGAAGTAACTATTCAATACAAATGGCGGGTCAGAAAAAAAATATTTGGTGCCGATTTTATTTATTTAAGGTTTTTGTTAAAAATCGTAACTAATGGTTAAATCTCAAGGAAATGTGTCAAATTTTCGATTCCATTTTCGAATTTTAACAATTAGTTGAGTTAACTACTGATCAAACTACTGTTATAAT
Organism: Acleris laterana; assembly: GCA_963966035.1. NCBI lineage: Eukaryota > Metazoa > Arthropoda > Insecta > Lepidoptera > Tortricidae > Acleris > Acleris laterana. The sequence continues at coordinate 2,645,067 of OZ014453.1, forward strand.
AACACTTTTTGTTCATTTCTCATGTAGATTCTCTCGTTTCCAAACATATCCATTATAAAGAAGGGTTAATGACACTAATTGGTTTAACAGTGTAGGTATGTGTGGCACATGTATGAGAATGTATGAATGTGATCAACAGTGTTTATTCATACTGCTCAACTATGATCTGATTAAAATGAATGTGGTGTGATATTATAAAACAACATTGTACACTGTGAAGACTGCGCCGAGCATACGCCGGATGTACAGTGGCGCCCTCATTACTCTTATTGAGTTTTCTAATAAACTAAAGTATTTTCTTTGAATTGGTCGGTAGGTTTTTGTACTACAAATGAAAACACAACTTATAGATATACCCTATAATACACATAGTTTAATAACAATTCGAGGTATCAACTTAACGGAAAAAAGTGGTCACCTTTTCCCATTAAACTGACTACACATAGGGTAATTGTTATTAAAATTTGTTACGTATCCCATAAATTGTGTTCTTACTTGCGCTACAAAAACGTATCGTCTGATTACAAGGAAATTCTTTAGTTAATTAGAAAACACAATAATAGTAATGAGGGCGCCACTGGACACTCAATGTTAGCTCGGCGCAGTCTTAAATTATAGAATATTGCCGGTGAAGTTCCAGTTTTCAACTTTTTAGCATTCAATTTTTCCTCGGGTTTGGTTACTGAACGGATTTTGTACAACGACATAAATGTATTTTTAAAAATCGTCCGGAAAAATCGTAATTAAACTATTATTACTGGAATTTTAGATGATTTGTCCAACGTTTTAGAGATCGCAGCCCTAGTCCGAAAGCCTTTGAAGAAGTTTCCCAGGGCTGTCTCGAACAATGGACCCATATTTCCCGGACCGTGTAATTCCGTCCTAGTTAATAACAAGAATAGTCCCGGCGTTTAATCTTGGTGAATAGTTCCGGAACGAATCCCGTGTTGTGGACGTCATTACAAGCACTGTGAAGGAAATTGTCATATTAAAATTTAATTTTTAACAACAATGAAACGCAAGGTCTTTGTAGAATTGCCCGTGTTAATGAATTTATTTGTGTGTTAAATTATTTACGTAACACCTGGCCATAATGTGAGTTTTATCGCACGCTGCGCGCACGGTAAAACTCGCATTGTGGCCAGGTGAAGACGTAAAATTGTGTACTCATCACGGGCAGTAAAAAAGAAAGCCCTCTATCGCATATTTACAACCCTCGCCTACGGCTCGGGTCTCAAATACCTGCGATTTCGGGCTTTCTTTCTTTTACAGCCCTTGTTAAGTAATGTACTATAAAGTCCTTTGGCTGACTTAGGTGATAATAACGGGGTTAGCAGGGATTAAGGGGTGAGTAACACAACCGTAAATGAAGCATATAATACTAATTATAAGACTAAAAATATTTCGAATAGACGTAACTTGATTGTCAATTAGGTTGTGTATTGTATTGTATTGGGGGTACTCACCCCTTAAATAAATAAATAAATATCAGGGGACAATCTCACACCAATTAACCTAGTCCCAAACTAAGCTCTAGGCTTATACTATGGGTACTAGACAACGATATAAATACTTATATACAGAAACATATAGGTACTTAAATACATAGAAAACATCCATGACTCGGGAATAAATATTCGCACTCACCACACAAATATTCCTACACACCCCGTTTTACTGTATGTACGTAATCTTTTTTTTATCTGTTCCTTTGTGTATGTGGTGTTCAAGAAAGTGTTTTTATTGTATTTTATTATATACAGTTAATAATTATAATACGTTATCATCAAAAAAATATAGTTTTTCCCCAGTAGAATAGATAGAGGCCCTGTATGTATGTATAGTTCTTTGTTCCCTTGTAAAAACTGAACGAATGGCACGATTTCGACGAGCTACACACTCATACACCAAATCACGCCTGCTTCCCAGAGGGGTAGGCAGAGACCACTTCTTTCCACTTGCTACGATCTTGACAAATTTCTTTCGCTTCTTCCACATTCATACATCGAGTCATGCACGCACGTCGGTTTCGGGTACTTAAGATTCGGCCCTTTTCCAGTATTTCTCCGATTTGACTCGAAAAAGTACGTCTAGGGCGGCCCCTTCCGACCCGTCCACTCACTTTCGATCTGTATATCTCTTTCGTCAATCTTCTTTCATCCATCCTTTCCAAATGACTGAACCATCGAAGCATGCCTTTTTCAATCTTAGTCCATACATCTTCTTCGACGAGCTAATTTGTTATAAATGTCTTAAGCTGCGGTTCCACTGAGGCGAAGACGAGCTTTGCCAATATTAACCAATAGATGGCGCATGCGGTCACGTCGAGCGCGCCTTGCGCACGTTAGTTTAGATTCTATTGGTTAATATTGGCACAGCTCCGTTCCGCTCCGCTCATCTCCGCCTCAGTGGAACCGCAGCTTTAGCTTCGTGAGTCACTAAATACGTTAAATAAAGAATCCATCTATATTTTGATAACCTACATATCATTTGTGCCCTTCAAGTCAAACAATTAACAAAATGATTCTATGTATAGGCACATACATTTATAAGCTCGCGCCTTTATTCCCAGAGTGGGGTAGGCAGAGCTACAGAATTACTAACAACTCTAAAAACTTGTTGCACAATTAGGCTAAGATTAACAGTGTATTAGTGACAGGTTGCAAGCCCATCGCCTAACAGTACTACACAGCCTCTATTCCCTTAGTCGTCTCTTACGACATCCACGGGAGGACATGGAGTGGCACTATTCTTACCCGGCAACCACACGAGGAAATTATAAAGGTATATTAAATCAAACGGGAATCAAACAACTGCCGCATTACGATGATACTTGCCCCACTTAGTTTGGCGCCAGTAATACCACACTGCAACAGTTCTATAAAGGTGCACCGGATGCAATCATCCTCCGGTATCGAGCTGCATGGAACAATGCAGGCCAGCCGACCGATCCCGTTGCAAAAGGCTCACTGAACAATCCAGTTTTGTTGCGGCTTAAAATACATATTGCAGCACTATTTCGATGGACGTTGAATTATGAACGAAGGAAATTATGATTATTAGTTACCAAGCGGTAAATGTTACTTTCGCCTTTTGTAATGTACTAGCGATCCGCTCTCGCTTTGCTTCGGTTTATATGTGAGTTCTCTGTAACGCCTGTACATAATCCAGAATTTATTATACGTAAAACCTTACCGTTGAGAAGTTTAAAAGATCTAAGCGGACAGACATCGGAAGTGACTTCATTTTATACTATGTAAACATATAAACCCCCTTACTAATAAACGTGGAATAAGCTTGGAATAGTTTATGCCATGCTTTGTCACTTTCTGTCAGATGCAAATGTCACAATTACAGATAAGGACAAAGCATGGAATAAACTATTAACATCTTAGCCTGATGGTGCAAAATGTGGTTATAGATTAATCAACAAGTTTTTAGAGTTGGTAATTCTGTAGCTCTGCCTACCCCACTCTGGGACCGAAGGCTTGAGTTTATGTATGTGTATGTTTGTATAGAGGGAGGCTGGATATTCGATACAATCTTTTTACGGATGCATTGTAGATCTCATTTGGAGCAAATTAGGTCATGCAGTATCCTGCAATAGCCGAAAACGTTAGTTTCTGATATGGATAATTTTGGTAATTTTCCCCTATGACTATGTACGGTCACGAGCGTTAATTTGGGACCCATTTCTGCCGATGGATCGAAAGAATAACGCTGCAAAATGGAAAATGTAAGCACTAAAACGTGTTTTGTTCGCTCTGACGGGACTACTTAAACTCGCCGCTGCGATTTCGCTCGTTTGTCCGACCGTCCATTGTTTTTGAGAGAATAACACCCCGAGCATTGTCAGACATACTCTTGCCCGGTTTATGTTGTAAAAATTCTCGTACATAGAAAGTTTGGGTACATTCCCGAATTGTAATAAGCGAAATGTCCTTTGTGTACAGGCGGTTTCATAGATTATGCTTCGGGAATTTCCACCGATATTAACATTATTCATACAATCGCATGAGCAATTAAACTTAATGATAATGTTTGTTTTGTGGGCTAGTAGATCGGAAGCGGTTAATTACGAATGGGACCGACACGGGCCATTGCGCTAAGGGCGAACCACCAGTTAGTAAATTACAGTTTGGATGCTCTCTCACTCTTCAGCGGTAACAGAATAGGGTAAAACTATTAACCATCAATTTTACCAAAATGGAATAAGAATCTCCGAGACTAGTCTATACAAATTCGGCGTTTAATCTAGGTATAAATAAGACCTTATTCTCGTTTGGTGGAATCCGCCCTAAATACGTTATGATTGTTAGTTTGAAAAGATCATTATTTCAAAATATCAATAGGTTAGCAAAGATTGTATACTGTTAAAACAAGAATAAACAAATCAATACCATTAACTAAAAAATACTTTTCATACTGATGCGCCTATGTAAGTTTACACCATTAAAACTATGTTGCAAACAATTTTGGGAATTTGCGAAAAGAAAAGAAACCATTAATTAGGTTTTAATAATTGTGAATTAATTAGGCATAAATTCAATTACTCGTATGGCAATAATAAACAAAATAATTATAATATCCCAAAGAAAGCAGTTCCCCGCTACTCCATCCGCGCAGTAAAATAAAATTATAGCCAGCTGTCATAGTTTTTTTTTATTCAGAAACAAACTAGAGTCGGGTCAAACTATCATATCGTTCAATATCTTACTTACGTGCGACACTTGTCGAATTTATATGCAAATTGACAATTCATTTCGAACCAAACGTCATCTCGACTGATATTAGAATAGAGGTCAAATCAAATTACTTTGTTTTTCAGTGGTGTTCGAAATTTGAATTAAATAATATTATAGAAATCGATGTTATTATTTAGCGATAATAACATACTTACAGATAAGAAATGTGTTCTAACAAAACAGTATATTTTTATGGTGGTCATAATGTACGTTTCTTGAACGCATCATGGAGGGTTTATGATATTTGCATAGATAAAATATGTTAAAATCCATTAAGTAGTTTAGGCTTCAGAGGGTGCCGGAGAAGTATACATACATATACTCGAAAAACGTTACTCTCCTTCTGGAGTAAGCTGCCATTATAATTTGTTTAAATCTCCTTTCCTTTGCCTTTATCATTGTTGTCCATTGCATCAATGACTCGACGCTCTACGAAATTTCACTCCTCGCTAATTCAAGTAATCACATCACATCCGCTTTATTTCCAATACACTTTTCCAATTCGCTCCCGGACTTGTTAATGTAGCCTTGCACACGTGCCCATCGCCTGCTAATTAATGGTAAACTAATTAGAATACGAAATGACCCACTTTCTATAATCAGACTTATTTTGTGCTAAGTGTGATGAAACTGATGGAAGAAATCAAGGATTTTGATGGTTTGTTGTTGTGTTTTGGCCTCCACCAAAAGACTTTGATTCTAATATCATTCTTTTGAGAATGGTTCATTTTCAGGGTTCCCTAGTCAAACTACGAACCGTTATAGTTTCGGCTTGTTCGTCCGTCCGCAGCCTAGCTCAGAGACCCTTAGAGCTAGGCGGTGTATTTTGGCATGAATATACAAATTAGTCACGCCACCAAGGTAAAATAAAATCTTGAAGTTTTTTTTTGCGTAAGTACCTACCTCCCTCTCCTACACGAGAGGATGTATTTATTTTTTCTCGTCTACCCCATATTGTGAGGAGTCGTTGGATAGGTATTTCAAAAATATTGCGGGTTTGCGAAAACAGCTTTTCGATTAAGGGATCCGTTTATGAAATATGAAGCTTTAAAGTGCCAAAACTACAAATACTAAAAATCTGAAAAATATCTTGAATGAAAGCGCATATAACGAATTTAAAAGGAAAACTATCACGACTAAGTAGACTTAACGAGTTCCTGAGATATAGGCAACTATAGTGTTTGTACCTACTTCTTCTTCTTCTTCTTCATGTGCCTCTCCGACTAGCGAAGGTTGGCAGTCAGCTCCGAAAACTTTTCTCTGTCTCTCGCGAGGCGAAACAGATGGGCAGCACTCGTGACACCAGTCCACTCCCGGAGATTCCTCAGCCATGATTTCTTCCGGCGGCCTACATGTCTTTTGCCAGCGACCTACCTACCTACTAACCTACCTACCTACCTACCTACCTACCTACCTACCTACCTACCTACCTATGTACCTACTAAAAATCATCAAAGACAGCACCTAATAACTTTAAATAAAAAAATTAGTTCATACATATTGTTTTTGAGATAGTTTTTTGTGTTTGTCGTAACGACTTCGGAACCCTACACTGAGCATGGTCCGACATGCTCTTGCCCGGTTTTTTCCTGAATGTTTATACAAGATTTCAACTTTTCCTAAACGGTAGGTACCCTAAATCTTAAAGCTGACTGATATAAAAAATACGCTTGCTTTTCATGTACGAAAGGAAAACTAAAAGTTTTTTTGAGGTAAAAATAAAAAAGTATGATTATGTGTACGAAATTAACTTTTGTATCTTTGATAGTTTCTGAGATAAAGTGTGTTTGACATACCTACAGACAGACAGACGGACATGACGAAACTATAAGAGTTCCTACTATACTAAACAGAATTGAACTAAATTACTTTAATAACAGGTTAGTAACCTCACAAATTATATCAATAAAAGCTTAACGAGTTAGAATTGATTCATTTAACCAGTTATTACTGTTATTAGTTAAATAGAAATACGGGGCACTCGTAGCTCCTTCTGGAGAAGGTCAATACAATAGTGACCTTTGTTGCGTTTACAAAAGCGGTTATAAATATATATAGTAGTTATGTATGTATGTCATGGTGGTTTTGCGGGTGGCAGGACCTTGTGCAGGGTCCGTCCGGATCGCTACCACCGTCTTATCCATTAACCTACCGCCAAACAGCAGTGTTCGCATTGTTGTGTTCCGGTTTGGGGATAAGACAGCCGGTGAAATGACTAGCATTGAGGCATTCCATCTTAGTCCTCAGGGTTGGCAACGCATTTGCAGTCTTAGGATTGCATTGCAGTCTTGTGAATGCGAATGTCTATGGGTCACAGTTTCCACTTACCATCAGGCGGCCTGTGTGCTCGTTTGTCTTCTCTATGCCATAAAAATAAAAATGAAGACGGAAACGAGCCCATAGACCAACTGATGTTGAGATCTGTAACCCTAACACGCTCATTGTCCCCATACAAAACGATCTGACAGTCACAAGTCCAACTGTGCATTCAGTATGGGTGTGTGACCCCATAGTGGAAGCACGGACTCCTGAAAAAGTTTCATGACCCCACATTGTGGGCACCCGGGCATGGAAAGTGTTAACACTACGATCTTAAGACTGCAAATGCGTTGCCAACTCTGAGGACTGGGGCGGAATGCCTCTATAATTAGTAATGTCAACCGGTTAGTAGGGATTCCGAATAGGAAACGACCTTCACCGGGCTGTATTGAAATCTAGGTCTCATTCTTTAATCGTAATAATATTTTTGTCATACTTATTTACAGTCTGAGAGCACTCGCTTTTGATAAGAGTGTATGAGAGCGAGTGAGAGACAAGTATAAGCCCGAAGCACTTTCCAAGAGTTATCGCATTGTATTACAGTATCATTAAGACTGCGCCGAGTGTACGCCGGATGTACAGTGGCGCCCTCAATACTACTATTGTGTTTTCTAATAAACTGACGTATTTTCTTGAATTTGGTCGGTAGGTTTTTGTACTACAAATTAAAAAACAACTTATAGGGTGTATCACATAGTTTAATAACAATTCACCTTCGAGTTATCAACTTAACGGAAAAAAGTGGCCACCTTTTTCCGTTAAGCTGACTACTCAAAGGGTAATCGTTATTAAAGTTTGTTACGTATCCCATAAATTGTGTTTTTACTTGCGCTACAAACACGTATCACCTGATTGCAAGGAAATTCTTTAGTTAGTTAGAAAACACAATAAAAGTAATGAGGGCGCCATTCGGCACGACGTCTGCTCGGTGCAGTCTTAATTTTGAACCAGAGACGTTTATCTAAAACCGTTATTTTTTCTTTTAATGAACAAACGACACTATCTCCCGCTCATCTGAGCACCACGGCAGTTTTATAAGTTCATTTGCAAAAGCATTTACGAGCATCTTGAGAATAAAACAATTGTCTTAATAGAATTTAATTAGACGTTAATTGTTAAAGTAATATAGTAGAAATGGTGCTTTATTTCTTTTGACAATAGCCCGTGCTAGCTAATAGAAACAGACACTTCAGAAAACTATTTGACAGTCTTTTTGTCCCGGTTTAAGTGCCCTTTTGTTAGTCTTGAACAGATGCTTTTTATTTAAGTGCACGCGTGCGTACACTGAATTCGAATTATCGATTGCGGATCGGGGGATTAGAAAAATATATCTATCCTCCTAAGACACGAAAACTAAACGAAACGTTTGTTAATGGAATATGAATGAAATAAAGTAAATTTTCTAAGTTGATCATTAGTCATGAAAACAAAAGGAATTCTACCTTACTTCCCTTGGTCTATAGTCGCCGTCAAGAGATCTTGTAAAAGATGTAAACAAAACCATACGAGAGCATTTCTAAAAAAGTTTGTACATTTCATTTACGACTCCGATTTGCGAAAAAAATTGCAGGTAGGTAGGGTAAATGATACTGAGCCTAAATAACATAGTCTCCCAAAATGTCCCAATTAATTTGTATGGAAACTTCCTTTTTTGTTATCACGAACGGAAGAATTTTGGTAACAAAAAAGGAAGTTTCCATACAAATTAATTGGGACATTTTGGGAGACTATGTTATTTGAGCATTTCTAAAAAAGTTTGTACATTTCATTTACGACTCCGATTTGCGAAAAAATTTGCAGTTAGGTAGGGTAAATGATTTTGAGCCTAAATAACATAGTCTCCCAAAATGTCCCAATTCATTTGTATGGAAACTTCCTTTTTTGTTACCACGAACGGAAGAATTTTGGTAACAAAAAAGGAAGTTTCCATACAAATTAATAGGGACATTTTGGGAGACTACGTTATTTAGGCTCAGTATCATTTACCCTACCTACCTGCAATTTTTTTCGCAAATCGGAGTCGTAAATGAAATGTACAAACTTTTTTAGAAATGCTCATTTAGGCTCAGTATCATTTACCCTACCTACCTGCAATTTTTTTCGCAAATCGGAGTCGTAAATGAAATGTACAAACTTTTTTAGAAATGCTCACGAACTAATTCACCTTGATTATTCAATAATCATGTACTTTTAAAGATCAAATGAGGTCTTTGCAATGATTTATACACTAGATCATTATTTTAATATTAAGTTTAATATGAAATAACTGTTCAATATACGTTATTTTTAATAAAAACTTGGTGAATATTTGAGGTTATGTGTCAAACAGTACTAATCTGTTTACATCGTTCACAAGTTCTATTAACATTTTAACGTAAATTGTTTCTAACGAGAGATGCGTTAACAAGTTTTTAAGAAATTAATTCAATAGCTAGTAATTATATTTCGAAATTTTGTCTTAGGTTGTTGGTACATAAACAAAAAAACTTATTGCATCGTCATGCTCATGTGACACGGTACATTCAATTGATTCATCCACAGTGAGGTTTCGTGTCAATAAAAGAGACATAATATAGTTGAGCGCTAGCTCTAGTCGCTTTCCACTTATCGTCTGCGGTGGCGCAAGTGCCTAAGTCTACTAATCTATACCACTGATTGATATGATAAGCTAGAGGCTTACCCTGGCCATTTTGTCTTTATCGGAAAACGCTATTCGATACGTGCCATTGTGTCCTGTCCATTGCCACAGAACTCGCTCGGTTAGGTTACCTAGGCTTGCCTCTGTATTAATCAGTCATGACTCATGATAACCTGGTGCATCGCTGCAATTGGATGTGTATGATGAATACATGTCACTCATCTTCTTTGTGTTCAATACTTTGTGTGTGTTTTGACCAGGGATTGTAACCGGTTACAAATAAACCGGTATTTATTTAGGTTAAACCGGTTAATAATTTAGGTTACGTTCGAACGAAATGATTTGGGAACGTTATTTCGAAGCGCTCCCTAACCGGTTACTCTGTGTTTCGATACGGGATGAATGACCGCTGTCGCGCGTCGAGGCGCTGCTGGTGGCTGCGCTATCAATCTAATACCATAGCAAACCAATCCTGTCTCCTTAAACGAGCGGTCATTCACCCCCCACACGGAGGAACCGCTCTCTAACCGGTAAATTGATTTCGTTCCCTGTTTACGCTCCGACATAGAGATACCGGTTAGAGCGGTTCTTGCGAGCGTAACCTTTATTATGGGTTAGGCTCTCAAAGTGCGGCTCTAACCGGTACGGAAAATAAACCGGTTTTCAATCCCTGGTTTTGACGACACGGTTAGCCTGGTTAGTAGTGAGTTAGTGACCCTGCCTACGAAGCTTGTGGTCCCGGATTCGATCGCTGGTAAGGGCAAATATTTATTTAACCTCTATTACACAAAAAAGTGTGAGTGGATGGGTCGGAAGGGGCCGCCCTAGGCGTACTTTTTCGAGTCAAGTCGGTGAAATACTGGAAAAGGGCCGAATCTTAAGTACCCGAAACCGACGTGCGTGCATGACTCGATGTATGAATGTGGAAGAAGCGAAAGAAATTTGTCAAGATCGTAGCAAGTGGAAAGAAGTGGTCTCTGCCTACCCCTCTGGGAAACAGGCGTGATTTAATGTATGTACCTATGTATGTACACAAAAAAGGATAAATGGCTGACTGAATATGTGTGATGTTTCTTAGCAAATTTTAAAACATCCCTCCCACTGGTCTTATCTTATCTTTACAGATAGTCCCTTTCGGATACACTTCGACCCTTTAGGATCTTACCCTCACACACAGCTGTTCGAATGTGCAGGTTTTCTCACGATGTTTTTCTTTTTCCGTAAGAGCATCGGATAGTGCACTTAAGTTCGAAAAACTCACTCGTGATACGTGGTGAGGTTTCAGACTAACCACGTGATATATCGTGTTCTTTTCCGAACCCCCTCCCCCCCCCCCCGTTGCAAGCCTCACGTGATTAATGCATCTAAGCGATAAGGTTATAATATGTGCAACAGTAAGAAAATGTTCGTCACTTTTGGACCTTATTAACGATGCAATAGAATCTAAAAGTGATGAACCTTTTCTTACCGTGACTATACATGTAAGAACAGATTAGTAGATTAGTTTAGGACTTATTTGTATGAGAGTACACATACATAGATACATTCAATCACGCCTGTTTCCCAGTACTAATTTATTTAAGGCGTGATTTAATGTATGTATGTATGTTTCCCAGAGGGGTAGGCAGAGACCACTTCTTTCCATTTGCTACGATCTTGACAAATTTCTTTCGCTTCTTCCACATTCATACATCGAGTCATGCACGCACGTCGATTTCGGGTACTTAAGATTCGGCCCATTTCCAGTATTTCTCCGATTTGACTCGAAAAAGTACGCCTAGGGCCCCTTCCGACCCGTCCACTCACTTTCGATCTGTATATCTCTTTCGTCAATCTTCTTTCATCCATCCTTTCCAAATGACCGAACCATCGAAGCATGCCCTTTTCAATCTTAATAAAAACTAAAAATATAAATCGTAATTTAATTGTTTAACCTTGTAATAGGTCTCTTTTACTTGAATATCTGGGGCCCTAATTTACATTGTTTTTGCACCTATTGTTTTTAATTCGACCTCCTTCTGGGACGATTGTTAAATAAATTTCGGGATAACGGATAAAGGATTAAGAGCAACGGTAATGTAAGGTGATGTCTTTCTTTAACGGTTATTCTTAGAACATTGAGCCTCCTCCATGTAGTGTGGTCCCAGTTAGAAGAAACATGGACAAAAAGATAAAAAGAATATGTATACCCATTTTTTTCTTCATTAGCAGACAAACGGACGGACAGCAAAGACGTAGTAATAGGGTCCCACTGGCCTTGTACCTGCGGAACCCTAAAAAACACGTCCGCCACGCGTTGGGAACGCTTTTCAGTACCCTTAGCATTCTCTATCCCTCGCACTCTGTGAGAATACTGCAAGGTCTGCGAGGGACAGAGCTTTCGACTCGCTAGCGAGTACGGTAATTGTAACTCATGGTAAGGGTGTATGGGAACGTGCTACGCTCTCAATGCGTTTGCGACTTAACAGGACATAGCGTTACTTTCTACCCATAGAGGTAGGAAAGTATATAGGGAGTATAAAAATAGCTAATAGAATAGTACTCTTCGTACCTCTTACAAATGGCCTTTGTTAAAAAGAGTCGTCTATATATGACAGTTTTCGTATGAATTTCAAAAGTACACTTTTTAGGTCTGTCAATGTGTGACTCTGCTTTAGTTTGCGTAAGTTTGCAGTCAGTGACGTGCGGTTTATCAATAATGTTGACTCACTGAAAAAACGAATGGGTTGATTTTACTAAGTTTTATGGTTAAAATAGGACTTACACGTGAGTTTGGTTGAGTTAACCAGGAAAAAGGTAGAAGCAACCTTTTCAATGTGTTGTTTTTACTAAGGTTAGGTGTTACTTCAACGAAACTCATGGGTAGGTCCTAAAATGTAGTAAAATCAACCCATTTGTTTTTTCAGTGTACATTTTGTGTTGTACACGGAAGAAACAGGTGGTACGCTTGACATTTGGCTACACGGGTTCTATGTTTTCCTACCGCTTATCCCTTGCGCCATCTTTCTCCACAATTACACACGTCAGTGCTCGCGCCTGGAACGCACTTATGACCAAATTGTACCCAGTTTATGCGTGCCCCGGGAATGTAATTACAAGCGATAATTATTAGATGTGCGCGTTAGTGACAGACCGTGGTACTGCAATAACTATATCTAGGTATAGGTAGGTATGGTAATACCTACTCGAATATGTGGTATAGTCTAAGTCATAAGTTGGTAATGGGTCCATATTGACTCACATAAAATTCTTATTCCAATTTTTTGTTTTCTTACCGATTTTTATTCATAATAATCACTCTATTCATAATTTTTTTCCTCATACTTTTATCTTCATACTTTTTAAGTCATAATTATCGCAATTCATAATGCATTTTTTTTTTAGGAATCGTTACTTTTTGAGATTTTTTATAAATCTAACTAAACCTAACCTAACCTTATTACACGTAAGATATTTAAGAAATGGTGAAAAGTTATGAATTCAGATGATTACGAGTTCCGATCGTTAGTACCTACTAAAAAAAAATATGAAGAGTATGAAGAGTGATCATTATGATGTAAAATGGTAAGACAAAAATTTTCGGACTTCCGATAATAGGACTTAAAAAGGTATGTGAGTAGATACGCACCCGTTGGTAATAGCATCTTTTCTCAACATAATAATGAAGAAGCCGTATAAGAGATCACCAAAAGTGAAAAAAATAATTAAAATCAGCCAACAATTTTAAACCGCTAATTAGACAGCGTTTACACTGAGACTGAGAGATCACTGCGACGACAGGTGCACTGTGACGTCATACGTAACAGGTGGGCCATATAAACTCCATTTTAAAAGCTAGTAAGGCATGGGAACAAATCTTTACTGGCTTATCTTAGTTATTTTTATAGCTATTCAAATAAACTCAACTGTTTTGTTACATGAATCTGCTTTTATCGAAACTATTCATATTCATGACTTTCTATGAATATTCCCTGTTACTTTTCTTGTCGCATTTGTGTAAAATTTTAAGGTTTCAACTTATTTATGAAATTGTTAAAAGATTAGGGAGCTCCACGATCTTTGGCTCGTTAATTTTCATGAAAGTGAAATTTTATGAAAAACATTGTGACGCTCGTTTTGAGTACAAAGCGACTAAGTTAGAAGGTCCATGATACAATACAATACAAGAAATCTTTATTAAACAGTGAACGCATATACAACAAGGAAAGGATATACAAGAAATAAATGTTACATAGTAACTCAGCGATCTCTTCTACACAATCTTTCGATCAAATTATGATTACATAGTTATGTTACTATATGCAAAAAAACAGGTTTGACTTTTATTATAATATCTAGAATAACAGTGTCAACAAATATGAAAACAATGTGGCTAAAATTTTAAAATTATTATTTATATTTCATTTTTATTGATAAACATTAGCGAAAGTTGCATATATAAAATTGATATACGTCAGTACTTTACATAATATTCGTTGATATGTGGGTTTGTAGTATGCAACATGTATAACGCTAGTAAACTTAGTTTTAATGTGAACTAGCTATTTACGTACGCCATAAAATCCAATGGAGCTACCAAAACTGCACTCCTAAACGATTCGTCGTAGCGGTTATTCTCTGATCTCTACACAACCATATGCGTTCACGACCAACAGCTACCGTTTTAACTTCAAAAGGGTCTTAAATCTATTAAAAGACTCAATTCATAGTTCTTTATGTAAATAGCGCAGTGGACTTTACAGCGCTATTACTCGTTTAAGCATTTAGGCGGATGACTGTTGATCTTTCAGTGCCGAGAACGTTGTTCGGGGTCAAATTAGTATGGGTTTCGGGGTAACTGGCGCCCGACGTGTTATTTTTCTTCTATTTTGAAACGTTTTTCATTGGTTAATGGCTTTTCGTAAGTGGTGTTAGAGGGATGTTGGTATATTTCAGCTAAAACCACGTTAGGGCAGAAATGTAGTTGTTTTAGTGGTGGTTCGCTATCGTTGATCGTTAACCACCATCTTAGAAAGAAAGAAAGAAAATTACATTTATTCACTACACACACAATACCTACACATAGCTAAAGTATAACAGAAAACAGCAATAAACTAGTAGTGAGTGTCTTCGCGGCAGTGAATCGGGCACTGGCTTGCTGAGGTGTTAGACACCTGCAGCGCTGATTTTGAGCCAGGTCCGTTTGTGACAGACGGACAGTACGCTAAACGAATAAAGTGTAATTTAAAATAATAATAATATTAAAATTTATATATTTATACTATCTTATCCTTAAACCTACCGCCGAGCTACAGTGTTCGCTTGTTCCGGTGTGGGGATAAGACATCCGATAAAATAACTAGCTTACAGGCATTCAATTTTATTCCTCGGGCTGGCAACGCATTTGCGGTCTTAGGATTGCAGTCTTCAGATTGTAGTATTGAGACTGCAAATGCCTATGGGTCATAAGTCGTAATTACCGTCCTGTGTGCTCGGTTGCCTTCTCCGTGATATAAAAAAATCAAATATCTACATACTAAAGACGCAACATCTCATACAAGTTATTTTAACCCTTTACGCTAAAAAAAAGGTATTACAAGCTTAAAGTGAATATCTATGTGTGTTTGTGTGTTCGTGATCTGGCCTAGTTGGTAGTGACCCTGCCTACTGAGCTAGCGGTCCTGACAGATATTTGTGAGATAACCGCGAATATTTGGTCCTGAGTCATGGATGTTTTCTATGTATTTACGTATATATTTCTATATATAAGTATTTATATCGTTGTCTAGTACCCATAGTATAAGCCTAGAGCTTAGTTTGGGATTTGGTCAACTGGTGTGAGATTGTCGCCTGATATATTTATTTTATCCATTTAAGAGCATTTCTAAAAAAGTTTGTACATTTCATTTACGACTCCGATTTGCGAAAAAAATTGCAGTTAGGTAGGGTAAATGATACTGAGCCTAAATAACATAGTCTCCCAAAATGTCCCAATTTATTTGTATGGAAACTTCCTTTTTTGTTATCACGAACGGAATAATTTTGGTAACAAAAAAGGAAGTTTCCATACAAATTAATTGGGACATTTTGGGAGACTATGTTATTTAGGCTCAGTATCATTTACCCTACCTACCTGCAATTTTTTTCGCAAATCGGAGTCGTAAATGAAATGTACAAACTTTTTTAGAAATGCTCTTAATAGTTGTTTAATTCACTTGAAGTTTAAAGACAAGAATACTTCTAAGAATGAATTCTCCTACAGGGACAACATCTTAAGTGCAATTTCCTAAGTGCAGTTGGATAGGATTGTTAATACGATTTCAGTCTTTAGTCGACTAAAGCAAATTGAGTCGCTTATATATTTCGATGCTCAATATGGTTCTTAAGAAATTGTTTCATTTGTTAAATGTTTTTAAACATCACAGTAACTAGTTGTCACTGAATCTTCTTTTTTCATGTATTTTAGTATTTGTTTCTCTTTATAAGTGTGTTAATCGTTGTCTACTATCTAAAGTACAAGCCTAAATTTCAAGACCAGGTTAATGAATACATGTAGGATTGTCTAATCACGTGCGCAAGACTCAAACGAAACACTGTTAATATAATATTCTTGACCAAATTTTGTTCAATGCTTTACCACATGAACTATACTTAATTATTCTCTCCTTGTTACAGATATCACAATGGAGTTGCTGAAGAAGCTACTGTTTTTAAGCCTCCTGGCCTCAGCCGCGGCTGACTTCGCTACAGACTGCCCTGCTGGCTGCCGATGTGGCTGGGCAGGTGGCAATAAGCAGGCTAACTGCGCCAGCGCAGACTTGGCTGAAGTACCCAAAGCCCTCAGCACAGAAATACAGATACTGGACCTCACAGGCAACCCACTCTATGAAATCACTAGACACGCCTTCGAGGATGCCCAACTCAACAACTTAAAGAAACTGATATTGAAAGAATGCAATTTAATAACGATACACAAGAACGGATTAAGCGGATTGGCAATCATGATCGAAATAGATTTATCGAAGAATAATCTGAAAACGTTGCATTCTGACACTTTCAAAGACACCGCAAAGATACGATGGATCATTCTTAACAACAATCAGATAGAGAAGCTAGATGACGGTCTGTTCAATAACCTGCCGTTTCTACAAAAAGTTGATTTAAGCAATAATAGGATCGTGCAAATCGGTGTTAAGTCTTTCATTAATGTACCGAAACTAAGAGATCTAAGGCTTAATAATAACAAGTTGGAGTTCCTTAAAATTGACACTTTGAGCGCTATGAGTTCCCTATCCAGCTTGGATGTTCACGATAATCCTTGGAGATGTGATTGTTTTCTCCAACCGCTTACTAAGTGGGTGATCGAAAATAATCTGTACACTACACCTGTTGCCTGCGCAGAACCTGCTAAACTCTACGGGAAATTATGGAAAGAATTAGACATAAAGAAAGATTTCGCTTGTAAGCCAAGCATCGTTTATCCTACAAGCAGCATGACAGTCCAAACACCAGACTCAAACATAACACTGGCTTGTCAAGTTAACGGTAATCCCCAACCCGAAGTCAATTGGGTTCTCAACTCCCAAATAATTGATGGTACATACCGTTACCAAGGAGAAGTAAAATACTACATAACTCAAAGTAAAACCGAGAACAGCCAGTGGGTTAACTTGACTATTCTATCATCTGGTACGACTGATAACGGAGACTACTTATGCGTAGCTAAAAATGCAGGAGGTGTTGATGAAAGAGTCGTTAAGTTATCAATAGCTCCTACTCTATCTGGCGTTCCTGTTCCAAGTGGTTTCGACAACAATATGCTTCCAGTTTTAATCGGCGTGTCCTGTACCGCTGCCATTTTGTTGATTATTCTGATCGTACTGTGCTACTGCTGTTGTAGAAGACGCAACTCTGATAAGAAGGCAGATACGACAAATGGTGAAGCGTTGATCGAGGGTTCAGTCATACCTGAGATGGAGAAGAGTTTGATTACAGCTGTTAATCCAGTGACGAAGCCACCGAGGAGATACGACAACCAACCGTCCATCATGAGCGGGGCGACGGAAATGTCGGAGTTGAACAAGACATTGCTGGACAATGATTCTGTATTTGGTAAGTGTTCAATTTCCTTTAAAATACATTAAGCAGGTAATCCTATACTAGGTATTGTTGGATGACTGCCATTTTACTTGAATTTAAATTATTACAAAGCGTAACGAATTTACATTATTCACTTACCTATTATAAAGAGGTGCCTTGACAAGATCCCATAGGAATACCTCATCACAAAATTAAATATTGGTTATAGATAGTCGACGTTTGCATATTTACTTAAATTATTTCGACATACAATTCCCAATACAGTTGCAATGAATTTTTCAGTGTTCATGAAGTCAAAAACACATCACTTAACATGATACTTAACTTAAAAACGATTAAACGTATGAAGTTGGTAATATAAGAAATCAATTAAAGGTTAGAAATCGGACCAAATATTTTTTGCTAGTAATGAGCAAGTTTAATAAAACAAATTATTAATACATGTTTGCTTGAAATTAACAATGCCAAATTATTTTGTTTCAGCGCATACTGACGACGAAAAGCGGTCGCTGGACTTCGACCACCAGCCAAAGAGGTCGCAGGACGCGCTCCATGTGGAGTACGGGAGGACTACGTACCCCCCCGACCTACTAGCGTTCCCCCCTAGGGCTGCCCAAATATCTCCAGCAGCGAGCAACGCCTCCACAGTCCCAGACACCACCAGGCTACCACCCCAGTTGAACCCAATCAGCCCCATTCATTCCCCGATCTACGGAATGACGACCAATCAGAACCTCTTCAGAACGCTGCCCTACTCTCGATCCCAGTCACCTTTCACCGCGCCTATTACTCCTCCAGTCGTCACGCCAAGACAGGGCTACGTCACCATACCAAGACGTCCCAGAGTACCTAGCTGGACCAGCACAGCTAGCAGCCAAATCTTGCCAAGTACCGAAGCACAAGAACCTTTGTACGACAATTTGGGATTGCGGACTTCTGCTAACGGAAGCTCAGTGTTGTCTTTGAATAAAACTGGAGTAGATCCCCCATTCTCACCAATGAGGAACAGACCGTTACCAGCTACGCCGACAATATATCCTCCGATGCTTAATCAGGTTTACTACGCCCCAATTGAAGAGCAAGAACCAGCGCCGTCTCCGGTACCTCAATACAATGCTCGTAACAGCATCTCTTCCCAACTGTCGAATATGATGTCTACTCCCGGCCCGCAAGAACCTATCAACCCGCGCATGAGTTGGACAGCGAAGAACACTTCCACTCCTCAACCTGAGCCCAGACAGAGACTGTTCAATGAAAACAGAAATTCGGACGCACTGTCCCAAGCCTCAGACGGTAGCACGTTGAGCCGCAAAAAGCCGGAAACAGGATCCCTGAGACGCCCGAGAACGGAGAAGGATGAAGTCTCATCGCCTTCAAAGGAAGATCCAAGGAAGAATGAGAGCAATGTTTCTATGAACCAGACAGGAACGCTGGGTAGAAGTGGGAAGATACCGCCGCGTCCACCCCCGAAACCCAAAAAAAAGTCAACAACTGAGGCTAATCCTAACGAACCTCTGTTCGAAGATGAAGGCGAAGACGGCACAGAAGTGTAGTAGTGTGTCTAAACTAAGTGTACTACCAAAGTGCCAATGAGCTTTTAGTGATTTAAAGTGTTATCAGTGAACTCTGTGAGGTGCAAAACAATTTGTTTCGCGGTGCTCGTGTACATAAACTCTGTACTAGATTTTTACAAATTGCGTACAATCAGAATTTTATGGACCATTTTTAATTAAGGCTATCCAGTAGTGGGTGTGACGTAATGCAAGTCGTGAGTTGTACACTGTATGTTACATATTTTAAGTATTTATTGTTTATGGTACATAATATGGTAGCTGATTGTAAATTCGCTTGCCAGTTTTCTTCATCCATCTTCAAGACTGATTATTCTAAATTTGAGTCTGTTGTGTTGACATTCCTTTTACCGCCATCGATAGCTTTCCATTCCTTAGCTTAACAGTTCATAGTTTGCTAGGTTCGAACGATCTTAGATAATATTTGGAAGACTGAATCATTGTAAGGCACTTTTGATCTATTGATGACGTCAATAGTCAGTTCAAAGTGTTCATTGGCTCATCCAACTGTAATATTAACGACATTCACAAAATAGTTGATACTTCCAATATTTATATTTAATTAAGTTTTATGTTCTTTGTCCTCGCTTTACATTATTTTGTGAGTGTCCGCTTTAAAAACATGTTATTGTACTGAAATAGTTAACTTCGCTTTTTCTAAGTTAATGTCATTTTAGTTATCACCATTCCTTAGTTGTATCCCGATTCTACAGGTGGTTTGATTTTCGGGTAAACGGAACATTTACATTTCAAAACATCAAATTTTCATTATACATCATTAATTTTCGCATAATATTACGTTTGGACGTCCCGTTTACCAAAACATTAATCGGCATTTTAATAAACTAAATTAATCATGAAATATTAAGATGAACTTAGTTACTTTCCCTTTGTCACTTGTAAATGTAAGCCCTATATGTTTATCTTCTGTACATACGGACATACTGACACTCGTCTGTGTGAGTTTCTAATAAGTACATGGTTCCTATACTTGTGTTTCCTTTGATCACCGCTGTTTTGATTCAAGATTCAGTATTTAATAGTACAAAAGATCTTTCTAGACATATAGTAGGCAAAACACACACTCGTTTTAATTAAAACCTAATTATGGAGTACATTCCGCCGCACATTGATTCAAATATACACCTAAATGGTCGTAAATATCCTATAATGTAATGCATAACACCTAGAATTATCATTGTCGATCGAAATGTGCGTTAAGCAAGCGATTGAAACCACGATCAGTTCCAATATTTAATCACTTATCTACAGTTAAAGATTTTTTATAGCCATTAGCCATCCTCTTTGTCCTTAGGCCGGGACACGAACCATAGATATAAGGCTTTCTATCTCCAGTAGAAGCAGTGAAAAATATGAGATAGATTTAATATATTAGAACTGTACCCCTACCATGAGATACAATTACAGTACTCGCTAGCGAGTCGAATGCTGACCCTCGCACTCTATAAGAATACTGCGAGGTTTGCGAGCGATAGAGCATTCGACTAGCTAGCGAGTACTTCAATAGTAACTCATGGTAAGGGTAACCCGTATGTAGTCTCTGCCTAACGTCTAACGTCATCGTATGTACCACTTACGATGGAGTTTGTGTTTTCTCTACGTCCCGACGTTAACAGGGTGTTCAAAGGAAAATACTGTAGTAGTTATAAATGAGTTAAGTTTTACGTAATGAACTCAGTTATTTAACTGGTGCTTGTTTGTACGTGCTTTTTATCATGATTATTTATTCGTTTTTAGATATTTTACAATACAAGTACATGACAAGGAATTTTGTTTTCAACATGTAATGTTTTCGATGTACTTTTTTGTTTTGTAAACATTTGACAGCTTACAGATGAATTAAGGTGTTTAGATACGTCAGTATATGGCCTAATAATTTCGATTCGATCGAAATCAATCGGAATGTACTCGTGTCTATCATTTTTAACGAATCTACTCAGTTTTAGTTACGCAAATGTACAATGTACGATATTTTTACAATGTTTACTGTAGACATCCAGTTTTATGTAGTTGTAAGGCTGTACATAGATACATTATTATTAAAACTGATTAAATCTATATTTCAGTACATTTGGTATTATTTACCTATATCAACCCCTTTCGCTTGAACGTATTAATCCGCTGTTCCGTCCCGTTATGGTATTCAGTCTCTCTAAGTGCCGCACTCAGAGATGTCAAATAAATTTAATGCTTGATTAAAGTTGCTGCCGTCATAGTCATTGTCTTTGCTATAGCAATAGAATAAGACAACACGTCGCTAAACAAGCATTACATTTAATTGAAGTCTCTGAGTGCGGCAGTAAGTCTTTTAGTAAAGAGAATATTCTGTATTTAGAAATAAAATGAAATGTTTTTTTTTATTTAATGGTCCTCAGGAATATTTTGAAAAGATGTCCTGATAAAAATCATGCTTATAAAGGTTTGTCTCAAAAGCATGCTTTAAAAAATACTGATGAAAGAATTAAATTCATTCAATTAAATTCTGTAATATCAGTCTAAAAGGGTGCTAGACCAAATGATTTTTGACCAAACAATCGTTAGGACAAACAATCATTATGCTATTTCGGAATACATAACTAAACCCAAGCGCAATACCATGTTATGGCATCCAAAAGCTGATCAACAGGTGTTAAAAGGTGGCAATGGCAACATGTTCTACCTTGCAACTAACGTGCTGACGACGCCCTGGCCTAGTGGGTGGTGACCCCGCCTACGAAGCTAGTGGTCCTGGGTTCGAATCCCGGTAAGGACAGATATTTGTGTGATGAGCGCGAATATTTGTTCCTGAGTAATTGATGTTTTCTATGTATTTAAGTATATATTTATCTTTATAAGTTTTTATATCGTTGTCTAGTACCCATTGTACAAGCCTAGAGCTTAGTTTGGGACTAGTTCAATTGGTGTGAGATTGTCCTCGTATATTTATTTCTTTATTTTATTTAACCAAGACCCATCGCATTAAGAATCGTTACTTTGATATCGATAGTCAGATGATGTCTAGAAAAAACTCGGCAACAAATTTTTTATTTAACTTATTACCTCACAATTCGAAATCAGAACCGTGACTAAAGCACCCACACTATAAACCGAACTCATTGTGCTTTCAACACTTCGGCCCGTAAAAATTAAAAAAGTCATAAAGCTAAAACCGATGCGGGAGAAAAAACAAAGGCCCGTTGAATACTGATGCAGGATTCAGTGGAGTATTGTTATTTGAAATGGTCAAGTGTGACTGATGACCCTGATATTGGTTCCGAATGTTACATAAAATATTGAAAAGACTCTCGGAGAGGTAAATAGGGAAGATAAAAAAAAAGATAAAAGACATTTATTCAGTAAGTAGGCCGTACGGGCACTTTTACACATCAAGAATCTACCAGCGCTTCCCAAGAGGAGACACTGCTGAGAAGAAACGCCGCAAGAAACTCAGCAGGCAGTCATTTTTTAAACATATTACAATGGTACTACTTAATCTAGCATTATATAAAGCAATAAATATTAAATTCAATATAATATCAAATAACATGCGTAGATCAGCAGGAAAACATGCCAAAAATCTTACGTGAGAGATAAAGGAAGAAAAAGGAGAAAAAAAAAACTAAAACCCACTCATATTTGTTCATAACTTATAACACGGTGCAAGATAACCACATAAAAGTTTCGATATGTTTTCCTACATCAACGGTGTCCCCTAGACAGGATAAAGCTTTTGCAATTGAAGTAGTTGTTGAGTGAGTATTTCGAATTAATAGATCAGATGAAAAACTTCCACTGGAGAGATCGTAAGAAAAGACAGCAGCACATTTTCCACTGTCTGCAACTACCTTTCCAAAAACGCTCTCTCATCCCATATAGTTATATTTAATATAAGTCCCGACAGCGTCTTATTGTCCCTCCTACCCCCCAGGACCCTAAACATAATACGTAACAGGGTTATATGATATTACGAACGAGGTTTATGGCCGAAAATATTGGGTTGTAAAAATCACTACAAAGAGTCGACTGAGTTTTATTACAGTATTGGGGTCATGAACAGAGCTTTCAAAGATACTTTTTTTCTTGAGAATGTGAGACCGTTTTTTGCGTGTGAGTGGACTTTGTAAGAAGCCTGAATACGATGTTAACGGTCTCGGGTTTGTTAATTCTAGATTTTTCACATTACCTATACTTCAGTTTTTTTAGAATTAGAAACCACTACAACATTATATTGCGGCTCGTGAACTGTAATCCTCTTTACAATTTGTACCACTAAACGACACGACACGCAAATAAAGTGACATTAAAACAATTTTGTTTTGCGACTGTTGTACTTACTGTACAGTCAACGTCAAAAGTAAGTGATCAAAATCAACATTTCAAAATATCTATTGTCATGGCATCCCAAATATAACCTGTTATATTAAATTGCTAAATTAATTGATGTTTTAATTAGTCAAAAGAAAGTGATCATAACAGCTGTGCAAAACAGAAGCCTGACATGACATTTCTATCTCTAATCTAATATTAACATTTGGAGTGCTGGCCTATAAATAAATATCACCTTATGTAGGTACATCGATAAAATAAATTTGTTCACGTTAATGAGCAGCGAACTTACTGACTATTTCGTCCAGTAGCCTATGTGTTATCATGGCCTAATTGAGAGAGACCTCGGCGAGCAGCGTAAGTGTGCGTATGTGCTACGAAGTCGCAGGTTCGCGTCCGCTCCTTACCAATTTAGATTTTTGTATTATTTTAAAGTTTTGAGATGTCGTCGAAGAATAACAAATTTGTTTGCGCAAAGTGTCCTAATGTTATTACAAATAGTGAATACTTGAAATGTTCGCAATGTAAGAAACACTTCCATATCGCTTGCACGACTAACGTAAGTTTGCGAAGATTTTTCTTAATGTCTAAAGAAACCAAAACAGATTGGAAATGTCATCTCTGTGTATCTTGCCCTTCTTCTACAAAAAAAGACCGACAGAGTTTGCCGAACACTTCTCAGGGATCAATTGATAATATAACCGTTAGAAGAGTTAATATACCACAGAAAAAGCGCCTTTCTCTAGATGATTCTTATGAAACGGAATCGGAATTTAACTCTCCATCGTCATTATTGTTGAATGAAACAGCATGCAGCTTGCCTAATATAACAACAGTGGATGACTTAGAAATAACTGATCTTAAGCTGGAAATTAATAGTATGTCGACACAGCTAGCAAGTGCTCATGAGGAAATTGAACGTCTTAACTGTGAAATTATTATTTTGAAAAGAGCGCTAGAGGAGAAACAAAAGAAACTGGACCTTTTTAAAGTATTTCTTACTGAAAAGTCATCGCGAAAATCTACAGCTTTATCAAAACTACATTGTGATGGAAATTCGTTGAACACCCCAATTGTCGATGAAGCAATCATCAAAGGACACAATATTACTCCCCCAGCTAATTGTTCTCCAATCGAAGAGAAACCTAATTCTCAAGTAAATAAAGAAGCTATATTGCCTTTAACGCTAATTAACATCCCAAGTGCCGAGAAAACAAACATTCCTGGTCTTAATGGTAAATGTCCTCTAGCTCTACGTCCTTCAATCGAAGAAAAGGTTGTTTCACAAAAAAAGAAAGAAGAAGAAAACGCATTACCCTCAATGCCCTTTTTAGCCCCTTCTCCCAATTTGCCCACTTTGCCATCAAAAGTATCACCTTCCCAAACTGAACGGGTGCAACAGATTAGAAGAAGAAGAATAATTATTTTTTCAGATGAAAACTGTGCTAATATAAGAAGATATCTTCAGAATCACCTAAGGGATTCTTTTGTGGTCACTTCTTTTTATAAATCTCAGGCATCTACCGATATGTTATTGGAATGCTGCCTGAGCTTATGTAAAGACTTTACTAAGTCGGACTATGTTATTATAATGTGCGGTAATAACGATAAAAGTTTAATGAAGTTGCAGTCCGTGCTGTACAGCAAACTAGTTAATTTAACCCATACAAATGTATTGCTAACTGACATTTTTTGTAACAATGGATTGATTAGTGATATTCATAAAAGAGAAATAAGGGAAATGTTTCAATTAATGTGCAAAGAATTTAAATTTCATACAACCTTAGTAAAGGATTATAGGCATAAACAAATTACGTATAAATCGCACAAGTTGTTGCTAGCAGAGCTGCTACTGAAACATGTCTTGCGTTTAAATTATAAATACAGTTACTATAATTTCTCGGACCGCCAAACAGAGGTAATCACAACTACTAACCTTGTAATGAAGGTGTGTGCTGCAACTCAAACAGAATGGCAACCAGAAGTTGACCCACCTTCAGTACAAGCTAGTTCAGAAGTAAAATCCGATTTTTTTCGTAAGTAAGAGCGGTACTTTTAATATGTTTCATCAGAATGTGCAAGGTTTACGGTCTAAGATAAGCCAAGTCGAAATATTAGTGGATGCGGCACACATTGATATTTTATGCTTTACAGAAACTTTCTTAAAAAATAATGAACCCTTAACGCTGCAAATCGATGATTATAAAATAGCTTCATATTTCTGCAGGGAACGTAAAACAAGAGGTGGCGTTTGTATTTACGTTAAAAAATCATTGAATTATGTCAATTTAGAATGGATTGAAAAAATGTCAATCGAAATACATTTCGAGGTGTGTGGTATTTTGATTTCGGAGTTAAATTTTATACTGGTGTGCATTTACAGAACCCCCGACAGTGATCTTAAACTTTTTATTGAAAAATTTGAGCTCCTGTTATGTAAATTAATGTACCGAGCTCGGAATTTAAAACGGAAAGTGTTCATCGCAGGTGATTTCAACATAAACATTATGAATGACGACAATGCATCTATAATGTTTATGTCGACATTGGCAAAGTTTAATCTACGCCCAACTATTCATGAACCCACCAGAATAACGAATCAGAGTCAGTCGTGTATTGATAACATTTTAACTAACCAACGCCAGTACACCGCTGACGTCGTGGATTTAGGGATATCGGACCATACAGGGCAAATAATTAAAGTACCCACTAGTTTAAGTTTTCATGAAAAGTATTGGTATGTCAAAATAAGGAGAATAGATACTTACTTAGAAATATTTGTTAAATACTTATCCCAAATTAATTTTGCTAGTGTGTATCAATACTCAGATGCCAATTCAGCTTATGAAAATTTTATAACTTCATTTAAATTAATTTACGACCTATGTATACCTCTCGAAAAAATCAAAATTACACATACGAGAAAACCCAATTGGAAAACTACAGGTATAAAAAAAGCTAGCCAAACTAAACGTAAAATGCATCAAGAATTAATAAAATGTAAAAATAATTATAATATATCCAAATATAAAAAATATTGCAAAATTTTAAAAAAAGTTATTAGGAAGTCAAAAATCATATCAAATGATACATTCATAAATAATTGTAGTAATAAATCAAAAGCCACATGGGGTCTTATAAAAAAACACACGACCACAACTAATACAATTACAACTTCTATTGAAAACATTAAAAAAGATGGTAATACTATATCTGATCCGATTCAAATAGCAAGTGCCTTAAACAATTTTTTTTATAAATCAGAATATTACTAATGCTTCGTGTTCGTCTGAATATACATTAATTGCAGAAAAAGTTAGCAAAAGCATTTTTATGTACCCAATTGACGCTTGTGAACTTAGAAAGATTATTAAATGTCTCAAAAACAAGACGAGTTCAGGGCACGATGAGGTACCAATGCGACTCATTAAAGCATGCATTGATCACATTATTAACCCTCTGGTTTATATAATAAATCTTACTTTAGAGACTGGAGTATTTCCTGAGGACCTTAAAAAAGCAATCATTAAACCGCTGCACAAAAAAGGATCTAAAGATGAGATGAACAATTACAGACCTATTGCCTTGCTGCCAAGTTTTTCAAAAATTTTTGAAAAAGTTATTTATTCTAGATTAATACATTTTATAAAATCGAATGATGTTTTAAATCCAAACCAATTTGGATTCCAGAAAGGAAAATCCACTACTCTCGCCATATTTAAAATCTTTAAAAATATATGGGATAACATTAATGAAAAAAAACTTTGCGTCTCTCTTTTCCTGGATATGTCCAAGGCATTTGACTGTGTCTTACATGACGTTCTCCTACGGCAGTTAGAAAACATTGGCGTAAGAGGACACATTTTAGATCTATTTAAAAGTTATTTATCGAATAGGAAGCAAGCTACAGTAATCGTTAAATATTGTAGAGAAAATAAAACTGTGGAGCACGTAAATTCAGAGTTTGAGGTGGTTCCTATAGGAGTTCCCCAGGGAAGTGTCTTGGGGCCTCTTTTGTTCTTGGTCTATATTAATGAGCTTCCGATGGCGATCAAAAATCTATGCGTATTATTTGCTGACGATGCAACTTAATTATTTACAGGAGAAAAGTCGTCGGCTCCCACTTTAGAACAAAACATTAACCGTACACTTAAAAAGGTGGTAGAGTGGCTACGTAAAATTAATCTTAGTGTAAATTTAAGTAAAACTAAACTGTTACAAATTAGAAACTATAGAACGCCTCCCATTCAAATAAATGTAAAAGAAGCCGATGTATCTTTGGAGGAAGTAAGTAATATGAGCTTCTTAGGTGTGACAATCGATACTCATTTAAATTGGAAGGCTCATATTACAAATATAAATAAAATTATTTCTAGTAACTGCTACGCCTTGTCTTTATTATCTGGAGCTTGTTCTGAAAACATTACTAGAAATGCGTACTTTGGAAACGTGTACCCATTGCTAACCTACGGTATTATTTACTGGGGTAACTCTGTAAATGCTCAATCAACTTTTTTGCTTCAAAAGAGATGTGTACGAACCATATACCGCTTACACGACGGCCAATCACTTCGAAGTATATTTAAAGAGAAACATCTTCTCACTCTTACTGGCGTTTACATATTTGAATTATGTATATTCGTTAAGAGTAATACAAATTACTTTGCAAAAAGATCAAGTTTAAAAGATAATTTACGCATGCAATATAAATTCGACTTGGTGTGTCCTAAATCGAATAACGCAATCTATAGCAAGAGTGCATTTGTTATGGCGATACGTATTTTTAATAGTCTTCCTCAAGAATTAAAAATGCTTGAGGGACATCAATTTAAGGTTAAACTGAAGAAGTGGCTGTATGACAATGTTTTTTATACTTTAAATGATTTTTTTTTGTACGCTGACAATTATAAATAATAGTCACTCCACTTTAGGTTATGTATTTACTCATACATTCATAACATTTTATGTTTTAACTCTAAGCCAAAATGATATTGTATGCCTGGAATGGGCAACTGTTGGAACCATAATATTTTTGTAAACCATCCATTTATACACAGTTCACAATAAATATTTTCTTATTCTTATTCTTATTCTTATTCTATCAAAAGCGTCAAACGTGAATTGAATACCAAAATAACGACATTCCAACAATATCGGCAAAAGAAGGATTTATGGCAAATAATTCCAAGATGTAATAAAAACTTATTTTAAATCTTGGCGTAAGGGAGATGGCTATTTTGTCACTTCGCATGTTTTTCGACGAACATAACCGATATTAACCGAAGTACTCCGAGGTTGTCCCAAAACCAAGATTTTATAGTTAAAACTTTAATTCGAAATGTTCAACGATGACTTAAACTGTCATTGAGTTTTCAAAAATCGAAATAATGGTGATCACTTAGGTATTATGACACGTTATTGAGCTCATTTACTTTTGATCAACTACAATAGTCCGTAGCATTTGACTTAATGTATTGTATAGATAATTTTGGGACCCTATTTCATCAGTTTCTTTTGCTGTTGACTGTACTATTACTAGGAAATAAATAGTTGAACAGACGCAATATAATGTTATTTTGGTTTCTAATTCTAAAAAAACTGAAGTATAGTATCAACCTAATATTTAGGCTCGTACTAATGTGCAAAACTATAATAGGTATTGTTGTCGATAAATTTCATAACATTTAAATGCGTCTTTGGGTCACTAACTTAAATATATCGTTCATTGAATACAAAACGGACACAATCCGAAATGAGTCAGTGTTGCATTTTAAAATTAGAAGCCGTTGGAATACGATTTTTAATGGAAGAGCAATTTATTTTGGAATGTGTCCGTTTTGTATTCAACGAGCGATATGTATGGTTCTGATGTGAGCCGCCGCTGCACTCCTGCGCCGACCAAATCAAAAGAGTAAGAAAAGGGTAAAGTAAATAGTATAAGCATTTCAAATTTAATGTGGTACCTACCAATCCTACTTAATACAATAAATGCGGAAGTTTGTGTGTGTGTGTCAGTTTGTGACTTCTTCACGCTGCAACCAACGGTTGGACGGATTTGAATTAAATTTAAAATGGAGATGGAGGGTACCGCCGAATCTTTTTTTGCCGATGGTATAGTTACGCCGTTTTTTTTTTTATGGCATAGAGAAGACAAACGAGCACACAGGCCACCTGATGGTAAGTGGAAACTGTGACCCATAGACATTCGCATTCACAAGACTGCAATGCAATCCTAAGACTGCAAATGCGTTGCCAACCCTGAGGACTAAGACGGAATGCGCCTCTATGCTAGTATGAGCAATAGATATTCTTTATTAGTAACTTCAAATAGACAATTTCTTCCCTCGAAACTATGGTTACGTATGAAGAAAAATAACTCTTTGTTCGAAACCAGTATCGTACAAAGATCATTTTTTCTTCCTTCGTTACCAGTTACGAATGGTCGGTTACGTACGCGGCCGAAGGGGTCATTTCACCGGCTGTCTTATCCCCAAACCGGAACACAACAATGCGAACACTGCTGTTTTTTCGCATAATTTTCTGAATTGCGAAATTATTATGTGAAATACATTCGGACAATTGTGATTATGCGTAAACAGGGGGAACCAGAGATGGCTTATACACTGGAAAATTTAAAAGGTCCCGACGGAATAACGATAATCGAAATCTATGCGGACGAAGTCGCAGGCAGAAGCTAATAGGTATAGTAGGTATATAAAGATTAGATTATTAAGTACAATGCAGTAAGCGGTCTTATTTCTTATTCATTAAGCAGCAGGATTCTCGCAAACTTTCTTTTTTCTATTAACATTTCACGTTATAAATGAATAACACGAAGAAATTACATGGAAAAGAATAATCCACCTTGGCCGCTTTAGTATTTTGTATCGTTCTAAAACATTGCAAATTTTATACTTTGTAGAGAGGTCGTTAATCATGTCAACTTTGCTCACGTTAGACTTGAAATTGTGATATATTATGATAATATGAGGTATATTTTACATTCTTTTTCCACTATCTTTTCTCTCGAAGGGTGAATATAAAAAATGCTTCAAACCTTTTTTGATGTGTAAAACTGGCCAAGTGCGAATCGGACTCGCACGTGAAGGGTTCCCTACAATCTTACAATCGATCATAAAAATCGGTATTTTATGGGGTATTTACCCTTTTAATACATATCATACGGCCTACCTACTTACATTATAATACAAATACCGAATACTAAATACTAATTGCGGTTCAAGAGACACTTGTGATTGTTATGGAGCCACAAACAACGGGAAGAATCACCTCGGCTGGTTTATTTCAATAAGTACAGTAACGAGATTTAATTTGGGCCCCACCTTAGGTCCAAACTCAATCTGATATTCTACAACAATAAGGTTGAGTCTCTTATAAGTTACAAATGACATGATATCTCTAATTACATTGACGACCTCAAGGATATTTTTCTTGAAATGGGTCTCAAATTAACGCTCGTGTAACGTGTATTCTGTTTTTTTTTTACATACGTAAAATTTCAAAGTTATTAACACTCGTAATTTTATATGTATACTATTACAACGTAAGAAAATATGTTAGTTTGTATTTTATTCAATTAAAACTCCAATAACAACTAAATATGTATGGCATTATACACATTTAAATACACCTGTCAGATAAGTACTTCTGTAATACTCACATTTGAGAATAATACTCAGTTTTACAACCATAAATTAAAAAAAAAAAACAAAAATATGCGACCTTACCAGCACAGTTTACCTAAAACCTTAAAGAAATGTAATCTATGCGTTTGACTTTAATTGAATCTCGTACCAAACTTTATTATTCTTTGTAAACTGAGGGCTTATTAGTGAAAAGTGTGCCCATTCATTCTAGACAGCTCTCGTATAGTACCTATCCATATTCTTACCCTATCCCGGATATTTCCTGGATAACCAGATTGAACGGATAAGCTGAACATCCGAGCTGTCGTTTATTCCTAAAACTACGCAGTTAATATTGTTTAAGTATTCGTTTTAAGTCAATATCCTTTTGGACAACTCACTTTACAATCCGTCGATGAAATACGTGTAGGTAGTTTACACTTTTTGAACTGAGCTTCCACTTACCTGTAAACACAATGGTCATTCATTGTATCTGTACAATGTTAGTTGGGCGGTTGTAAAATGCAAAAAAAAATTGCTTGCCATTATTCTGTTACTGTATTTTGTAGTCTATTGATTAAATAAATATAGTCGATAATCTATGTTAAGCTTCGAAGGCGATTAATCTGCATTAACTGCGAGCTCGTTGTCCGAATTTGTGGTTAACTACACAATGGCTTTATATTCTTAAGTGGATACGCTCAGTTGAAAAAGTTTAAACTATACTATTTGCCCTTTTTAACCCTGCTCTGGTTAGGTAATAATGGAATTTAAATTCAAAATAGGTACGACATAGTACAGTCAAGGAAATTGATTCCTAAACCATTTTGGACTATGTCAAAGTGACACTGTAAATAAAATCATAAGAAGTCTCTTACGTTTATATTAGTTACTTCACTGTGACATAGTTCGAAATGGTCTCCCAGCTTCTTGATAGCTTTCGGCTGGCTATCGCTATCACTTTCGCACTCGCAACAGACAATATATTTGTCACTAGCGTCTCATAGAAAAAACACGTGGTCACAAGTAATTATAAGCATTTTTTTTAACACATTAATTCGAATGTCAATCATCTCTTACATAGTTAAATGTTTAATCTCCTGAGGGCTACTTCCATGTTAAAAGGCTTTTTTAAACGAAGGCCGAGGGCTACCCATTCAGTGCCAGACTTTACTATCTACAAACAAAACCGACACGATGTGGGGTTTTCGGCACTTAAGGTATTAATGCAATAAAGTTTTACTGAATAGCTTGAAGGCACGATAGGGTGAATGCACGAAGGTTTCAAGGAAATTATTTTGGAAAAAAAAAATAGCGCTTTTTTGTAGAGGCAGTGTTAATTTTAACCCCCTGACGAAATAAGAGGGGTGTTATATGTGTTAACCGTTACTTATTTTATATTGACAAATTTAATCATGATGAATATTTAATGGGTCAATATCGTCTGCCATAATTATTCATTGTCATAATGTGTCATAATTATCGCAAGTCATAACGTATTTCTTTAAGAAATTGTAAACTTTTTAGGATTTTTAAAAATGAAACCTAACCTAGTCTATACGTTAGGTATTTAAGTAGGTAATTCGTTTACGGTTCCAGCGATATAAAAATAATAACTATAAAAAATTATGTCAAAATATGGAAAGCCACGGGCTCCCCTATTAAATAGATAAAAACACCCGATATAATGGTGACCCCTTTCTTTCAGAACTGATATCTCTTGAAGGGCCAAACCAATTTCCATGAAACCTCGCTACTAACCATTACGAATTTACTAGCTTTCATTTAACAAAAACCACGTCCAAATCGGCTAATCCGTTTAAGTGTTACAATGCCACAGATAGACACACATATATAGGTATAATAAAATACCAGTTACTACGTCTCTAATGCCTTATCTTAAAGTTCATGTGGCCAATAATAGAGTAGTTCACCCTATGAAAGTTATACATACATACATATATAAACTCACGCCTTTATTCCCAGAGTGGAGTAGGTAGGCAGAGCTACAGAATTACCAACAACTCTAAAAACTTGTTCATAATTCTGTAACCACAAAAAAAATATATAAAAACCCTTATATGAAAGTTATAACAACCCTTTTTGGGGGTTTCCAGCATAATATGTAGTGGGAGGTATAGTTTAAACTTTTTCAACTGAGCTTATCCTCTTAAGAATACAAAGCCATTGTAAATATGTAGTTAACTACAAATTCGGACAACGAGCTCGCAGTTAAAGCAGATAATAACCGCCTTCAAAGGTTAATATAGATTATCGACTCTATTTCTTTAGACTATAGACTACAAAAAAAGTAATAGAATAATGGCATATTTTTTTTTGTATTTTACGTCCGCCCGACTAAGATTGTATAGATACAATGACCGTTGTATTTACAGGTAAGTGGAAGAGCTCAGTTCAAAAAGTTTAAACTATAGCTTAGACTGCATTGTATTACAATTTGGTTACAACCAAAGTATCGGTCAATGAATATTTCGTAGAACCACCCCCCCATTTACGAGGTGTTTGAAAACAAACATTACACTTAATTAACTTTTTTATTATTATGGGAATATCCACCGGTGATTTGAGTTAATTATGAATATTACTTTGTTAATTCGGAATGGTGTTGCCAACAAGGGATAATTTTGGAAATAAACTGATTATTGCCTATTTACTTAAAAGAGGGTTGTGAAGCTGAATTTTTCCATATAAAATGCGATAACGTTTCTCTCCCCTTAAACTTGGTGCGATTTTTACGATTTCTTGGAACAGAACAAATAAAACAAAACGAATCTTAGTTTTTTAAAACAACTACATATTCAAAAATCAGAAATGGTGTCCCACAGAATTTTCGTTTCATACAAAGCTATTTCGTAAACAACCCTTGTCGATTTCAGGTTATCTTAAATATTATTCACGTAGGTTAGGTTAGATTTCCATCACAAGATAACCTGAAATCAACACGGGTTCAGCACAGAATAACTTTCTATGTAACGAAAATTCTGGAGACCTAGCGAAAAAGGGTATAAGTCAACTTAACTTGTTTTACAAAAGAGTAAAATACATTAAGGGAGTATACAAGACAAACCCATTTTCTCTTGATCTTCAGAATTCTGCGCTGTGATACGTTCTTTAAAATGAGTGTCGGTGAAACAAGGGTGAACCGAGAGAAACGTTATCGCCCGGAGCTAGATTTGTCTGTTTTTTGTGACTGTTACACGATGTAAGCGTGTCTTACCTTTCCTCTTATGTTATGATACAAGTAACATGAATAAAGGTTGCGAGAAACTGATGGATGCAAGCGGCGCAGGACCGGACCTTGTGGCAAACCTTGGGGGAGGCCTGTGGCCAGAAGTGGACGTGTTCCAGCAGAAATTATGATGGTGATAATGATCAGAGATCGGAATAGGTAGACCTAATTTGCTTAAACTTGAGGCATATTCAATTATGCGTGAGTGAAATGGGAATACATTATTGAATGAAGGTGCATCAAGTTTAGGCAAATTAGCTCTACCTATTCCGATCACTGATGATGATACATGTTGTCATCGTGTTAGGAATTATTTTATATCTATTACTAAGCGTGTATTTAACTTGCTTCATTTGTATATCTGTCAGACCTTTATAAAGCTCTAGGCTTGTACTATGGGTACCAGACAACGATATACATACTTATAGAGAAATAAATACTTAAATACATAGAAAACATCCAATACTCAGGAACAAATACTGGACTCATCACACAAATATCTGCCCTTACTGGGATTTGAACCCAGGGTGCCTAATATGGCTGCGTTTATCGCGTGATAAATTTTGGATAAGGCATCTGTCACTTTCTGACAGGTAAATAAGTACACGTGTCAAAAAGTGACACGTGATATAGACGCAGCTATACTAGGCCTGCAGGATCTCTAGCTTTGTAAGCAGGGTTACTGCCACTTAAGCTGACGCGTTGTGTTTTTTTTTTTGGGAAATTGGACTAAATATTTATATTTCAAAGCTTAATTACATAACATAACGTAATTACATAACAATATGAATGTAAATAATTATACTTACCAATGTTACCCGTTTAATAATAGATTAATTCAATATTTTGACAAGCGACATTATAATGTTTCTGACAATGACATTTAGACAGACATTTATTATTCATTCAGTGACAAGGACAACGTATTTAAATAGAAACAAGCAACAAAACCTTTTATGTCACTTTAATTTAATACGTAATTTCCTTTTACAATTTACTTTTACATACAAAAGATATCATAGAATTACGTCAAGATCATAGCAATTGTTTGATATTTATAATGACGCATTATAATTCATTAATTATAAAACGACTAATTGTAAGAAACAAACATCTAATAAAACGTACAATATCACGAAAAACCTACGATTGTTAGTTTGTAATATATTTAATATAACACTTCTATTTTTTTGTCAGCAAGTTCAAATATTGCAATTGTCCAAATAAATAAGTTTACGAGACTAAACACTAATATTATTGAACTAATATTTTTTGAGAAACGTGCCCCTGCTGGTTGTAAATTGACAATTGAAAGAAAGAAAGAATAACAATTTATTCAGAGAGAACGCACCAGAGCGAAAGTAACAATGTTTTACAGCACCATTATATAAAAAACAGTTTGTCCAAAACTTGGCAGTTATAGTACAAAGCGGAGCACAAACTTGTGTGCACCGGAGCCCCGCAATGTGTGCGGATGAATAGGTTCTATCTCAGCATGTGTTGTGACGCAAGATCCCAACGCTGTTATTCTACCAGCACCTCCACGGGCCCCAGGCCTACTGCCTAACTTACTCGAAGTCGATCCGACCGAATTCTAAATAAATGTGAATTAAGTACCTACTAAGAGGATGAAGCTAAAAGTTTCCATACAAAATGCGATAACGTTTCTCGCCCCTTAAACTATTCCGATTTATACGATTTTTGAATATTTTTTATTGCACGCAGAAAAATAAGACATAACCTATATTACTCAGGATGAATGTACATTTCTAATGGTGAAAGAATTTTTGGAATCGGCACAGTAGTTTTTGAGTTTATTCATTACAAACATACACACACAATACAAATCTTTCCTCTTTATAATATTAGTGTAGATGTAGATATCATGAAAAACATGTGCATTCGGCAACACCTATCTTTCTTTTCTTGTATGAATGTGGAAGAAGCGAAAGAAATTTGTCAAGATTGAAGCAAGTGGAAAGAAATGGTCTCTGCCTACTCCTCTGGGAAACAGGCATGATTTACTGTATGTATGTAAGTATGTATCGATAAATAACACCAGTCAATCTTCATGATTCGTGAAACACAACGATAAATTCGATAAACCTTGTGCTGCTGGTAATAAAAGCCCCGTCTGTCGGACGTCGGTCAGTTTGACAGATGGGCGGTGGAGGGTTGATCCGGGACGCAGACAATGTCTAACCCTTCGACGCTGTGTTCTACTTAGCACCGGACGGGTTAGGAATGACGTATTGATAAATTGTATCCGAGTGCGTTTTTCTTTCGGTAATAATGATAAAAAACGTGTAACCCTGACTCGCGCATCTGGGTTTACACCACTTAAATGGTGATAAATTCAGACATAGGAATATTCGGGGCAAAATGAAATGACAGCTAGGGATTGCCTATATCGATAAACTCAATTATCGATGCTTTTCCCATATACTAGTGATCGCTCCAAGTTTTGTTGTGTGTTAAG
Organism: Acleris laterana; assembly: GCA_963966035.1. Taxonomy (NCBI): domain Eukaryota; kingdom Metazoa; phylum Arthropoda; class Insecta; order Lepidoptera; family Tortricidae; genus Acleris; species Acleris laterana. Next base: position 2,682,120 of record OZ014453.1, read on the forward strand.
TTACCTAGTCTAAGTTGATGCAATTGTTGATTAAGCAACGATGGGGCTGACATAGCCGCTAAAAGCGACTTCAAGTACCTAAATATAAATAGAAAAAAAACTATTTACAAAAAGATACGTTCATTTAAATACCTTTAAGATCTGAAAATTAAAAAAAAACAAAAGGTTGGGTAAACCACAACGGTCACATGTAGAACCAGCCAACTCGCCTGACATACCAGTTGCATTAACAACTTGATTGAAAGATGAATATTTAACCCACCCTTGTCCCACAGGAATAAGGTTCATGTTCCGTCGACAATTCACAATAAAGTTGTGATTGGATTAATTACTGTAGCAATTGGTTAACCCTTACAATGCCGGTGACACTCATGCCTTAATACAATTACATAGCAATTATATTTGGCGGTAGTGAACATGTTGGAAGCTATTTAACGTAATGTCAAAGGATTGTAAACTGTACTGCTATAGGTATATGTGTGGGTTTATTTTTAATGTAATCTGATACGATGAGCAGTTGGTGTATGAAAGTGGAATTATTATTGAATATTTTTGAATGAAGAGAATGCTAATTAAGTTTTGAATTAAATACAGCTGGCAAATATAACTTACAAAGAGAACAAGCTATTCTTCAAATGAAATAAATACGTATCAGGGGACAAAGGATCATTGGCAAAATGGATGATACACCCAACATAACTGAAACCCGTATTATTAAAAAGGAACTAGGTACTTATGAGTAAATTATGATTTCTTACTGCGTGGTTGCCGGGTAAGAATAGTGCCACTCCATGTCCTCCCGAGGATGTCGTAAGAGACGACTAAGGGAATAAAAGCTGTGTAGTACTGTTAGGCGATGGGCTTGCAACCTGTCACTAATACACTGGTAAACATCTTAGCCTAATTGTGCAAAATGTGGTTACAGAATTATTAACAAGTTTTTATTATTGTTAGTAATTCTGTAGCTCTGCCTACCCCACTCTGGGAATAAAGGTGTGAGCTTATGTATGTATGTATGTATGATTTCTTACTACTCGTATGGCAGCACATGCCTGGCTCACCGGAGAACAAAATCATGGGTATTTAAAACCAATGTAAAAAATACAATACACACAGTAAAATACTCACTTGCTCACGTAAAAGTACATACATAATTTTAACTACAGAATTATATAAATTTATTACTTAGTTATATTATAACACACGATTGAGGAAGACGTATCTTACTCCACCGTGACACAGTTTTAACTAGTACGGGGAGTAAAGAGCTTCATTATACTCAAGCGATGTAATTTACAACTTTATATTAACATGTACTGCACAGATATAAATGTATAATTGTTGTTTGGGAAATAAAGTTTATTATTATTACTCTTATAATATGTGGCGTTATCTATAAAAATGCGTCACGCAGCGTTATATTTATATCGGCGCATCGTTAATAATGGCAGAAGCGCCATCGACAATTCGGTCCCATTTCATAGATGGCGCCACATATAGAAGTTTTACGTAATATTATATATACGTATACATACCGTCACGCCTTCATCCCAGAGTGCGGTAGGCAGAGCTACAGAATTACCAATAACTATAAAAACTTATTGTCAACTCTGTAACCACAATTTGCAAACCAAAACATTTGGTGTTGCTTTTTCTACAGAACTTGCATAAAAAAGTTATTTAGGATGTATTTACGGTACTCGCAAGATGTCTTATTTACAAAGTATCTCAATAGATGACTGTCAATGTCTAGTACCCACTAGTTATTATGTTATAGCTATGCAGTTCTGTTTACGCTGAGAGAACAGGACAGAGCTATATAACTTCTATAGCTCTGTCCTTTACGCTCGCTGTAAAATGAACTGCAAAGTCATGTCATAATAACCTCCCAGGTTTAGTTTGGGACTAGGCAAATTTTTGTGAGTCTGGCCCCTAATATTCATTTCAGAACCTATAGGATTTTTTTATTTTATCCCGAAGATAGAAATCTATTGCAGTTAGCCACCTTTTTACCGGACTGCTGCGAACCCCAAAAATAAGGTTATGTATTTGACCTGTATGAATATATGTGTGTTCCTATGTCTCCTCGTAACTATTGAACGGGTCAACCGATTCTGATAAATAATTACGTCATTAGATTGCTGGCGCAAGTGTCACTGGGTACATATAATTAAAAAAAAAACATTTTTCAATAGGATTTTACGTATTGTAATGTTTTTAACTTATGTCGAGGGCGTATCAAAAAAAGCACTCGGCTTTTTAAAGCTTGCTTTTTATTTACAAGTAAAAGTAACTATGATAACTATAGTTATTTGGTATTGCGGCAGTTTACACCTAAATCATCGTCATTAATCTCCTGGTTTTCTGCCACAATGACGGGAAAAAGACATCCTATTGAAAACGTCTTTTTTGTGCTCCCAGGTGACTGACAGCCATTTTGCCGTGAATATGCGCATATAGGTAAAAAACCGTGACCTAATTTTATTTGAAGATAAGTTATACCAATGTTATTTAATGTATCGTTCCATATTGTAACATGTATGAGTAATGACATCTTTTTTTTATGGCATATAGATGACAAACGAGCACACAGGCCACCTGATGGTAAGTGGAAACTGTGACCCATAGACATTCGCAATCACAAGACTGCAGAGCAATCCTAAGACTGCAAATGCGTTGCCAACCCTGAGAACTAAGATGGAATGCCTCTATGCTAGTCATTTCACCGGCTGTCTTATCCCCAAACCGGAACACAACAATGCGAACACTGCTGTTTGGCGGTAGGTTAATGGATAAGACGGTGGTAGCGATCCGGACGGACCCTGCACAAGGTCCTACCACCCGCAAAATCTTAGCCTGTTTGTGCAAAATGTGGTTATAGAATTAACAACTAGGTGTTACTCGTAAAGTTGTTGGTAATTCTGTAGCTCTGCCTACCCCACTCTGGGATAAAGGCGTGACGGTATGTATGTGTATGTATGTATGAGTAATGAATTATATCGTGTGGGACTATCGGGTTACCGCGGTTTATGAATGGGTTGTGGTTTTCTCGTTTATGCCTACTGGAGCTGACGGTTAGTGTCTTTTGAAGGGTTCCGTCCAACCAAACAACATTCATAATAAGAATTCATAATTTTTTATTCAGTAAGTATTATACATTGTTATTTATGTTGAGTACAAAGTACATAGTGCATTAAAAATAAATGATAAAAATAGTAATATCAATACTTATAAAATAAATGCAATTACTAAAGTTAATGTTAATAAATAATGGTGTCAAAATAAAATCATCAAAGTTCAATGTCGTCAAGGTACTCATTAGGTATTAATTTTTATAGTTTTGCCATATCCTGACTGTCTGTGTGTTTGTCTTTATGTCTGGCTCTATGAAAGCAATATCATGGATTTATCGTAGGTACGCGTATAGAATTAGTTTATATATACCAATTTCTTCCCGTTGGGGGTCGATTTTCGGAAAATCCTTTCTTAGTGCAACCTAGGGTACTCAAGGAATACTCCCTCCAAATTTCAAGTACCTAGATCCAACAATTTAGGCTGTGCGTGTTCAGTCGCTCAGCCATGGTACTTAGCTACTGTTTTGTATATTTAGAGGATCACAAAAAAAGTGAGGTAAGAGATACATACAAACCTTCACGCCTGTCTGCCAATGATGGCAGAGAGCCTTCGGAACGGCAGTTGCACCGATCTAAACATACAACTGTTGTATCCTCTACATTCGAAATAAAATTAATTATGTCGAGTTCTCAAATCAATCTACCTAATTGAGAATACACGCGCTAAAATGTGTTTTGTTCCCGCTGACGGGACTACTCAAATTTGCGGGCTAATATTAGCTGCGTCGAGTTGAAACGTGATAAGTTTAAGAGATTCAGATCCCTTATTAGCACAAGAACGGGAAGACATAGTAACATCAAAATGAAGAGACCTTGAAAAAACCTTTTTTTTTATGGCATAGAGAAGACAAACGAGCACACAGGCCACCTGATGGTAAGTGGAAACTGTGACCCATAGACATTCGCATTCACAAGACTGCAATGCAATCCTAAGACTGCAAATGCGTTGCCAACCCTGAGGACTAAGATGGAATGCCTCTATGCTAACCTTGTGTTGAACGATGAAACGATGCAGCATTTGACATATTATCGTATTGCCAACGCTCATTTACTAACTTTGATACTTTTATCCCGATTCAGACAGTTGCGAGGGGATAGCGTTAAGCTAGGTCCACATTTGTATAATTTTGCCGTATCGTATCATCGTATTTCGCGTAGCACCAGCGCATATCATGATCGTTAGTGTGTACGCATAAAGATGGCGATCATGCTACGCGCCGTATCTGATAATGCTGCTACGCTACGGCTAGTGTAGACGCAATTTTTCACGCGACGATGCTAGTGATACGATATGCTCAAAGTGTGCGTCCATACTTAGGATACGCGTGCTCGATACGCAAAATGATACATATGTGGACCCAGCTTTGAATTACTACTAAGCGGACGGAATCGTGGGCAACAGCTTATTATCATTAGAAATCCCTCAAGTCAATTAATTACTATCTGTAGCTAGTACAGAATAATCCCTACTACTAATCCCTAATATCTCACAAATTTCCGCAAAATACGAAAACACCTCCCCCCATTCCTACACTCGATCATACAATTAAAAACTTGTTAAATAAATCCATAACTAAACTAGAACAACTAAGTGCGGGACAGCGGGAATTCCGAACAAAGTTCCCGTTTTATTTCCCTAATTAATTCTATTGTGAGAACTATGCTTAATTGCAAAGTTTTCCAACTGCCGTTATAGTTTTTTACGCGATAACTATGGGTAGTTATGTTTTTTTTGTTGTTTGTAATCCTCGATGTTTTTGTAGCGGGAATATGTATTTAAAAAAAAATGGCATTCAGGCCACCTTACACATTTACATTCAAAAGTTAAAGAAAAATTCCAAGGGGTGTTATTCTCTCAAAAACAACGGACGGTCGGACGACCGATCGAAATCGCAGCGGCGAGTTTAAGTAGTCAGAGCGAACAAAACACATTTTAGCGCGTGCATTTTTAATCTTCTAAATATATAATAAGGAGAAACTGACTGACTGACTGACTGACATATCAACGCACAGCCTAAACGGCTAAACGTAGGCACTTGAAATTTGGAAGGGACGTAGCTTAGGTACCGTAGAGGTGCACTAAGAAAGGAATTCTCGAAAAACTTACGGGAACGGGAATTAGCGGGAAAATCCTTTTGTATGAAAAATCTAAACCGAAGCGAAGCGAGGGCGGGTCGCTAGTTTAATATATAACTGTTGTTCTATGTGTAACAATAACTGTTTTTATTCCACTACTCGTTCAGCCTCTACAAAAAACAAAGATCCATGATCCATATCGCACTGCTAGATCAAAACAGGAGTAACTCAAAATACCTTTTTTTTCCAAAATCAACTTTTATACAACTCCTAATACTATTTTGATCTCGCAGTGCGATATATACATACCAAATACCCTTGAACAAAACACTAAGTTTAGAAATCGCAAATCGCAAAAAATAGGAAGCACCTCACACGTAGTGATTTGATCGCACCCACTGCCAAAAACAGCATAAAGACACTTCTCGAAACACGAATCACAGAGCTTCCCTAATGCTGTCCTGTTCCCCCTGTTCTGACACCACTGTGGATTAAACGAGACGGCATGATAGAAGAAGTTTGTCGTAAAAAGTTTCCATTTGCTCGATGCGGCGTGAAGTAAGATGTCTGGCGAGATTACAGGACAAATAGTCAAGCTGAGCGAGTTTTCCACGGAATTTCCGTTTCTATATCCTTTTTTAATCAAAGTGTCAACATATAGTTCTAAACTCTATTAGGTTTTTGTTTAGAAATCAGGGAGTTGAAGCGATAGATTGTTGAGGACAACGTTGGCTATGAAACAATTTATATAATTATCTATCTATACCTATATATAAAAATAAATGTTTGTCTGTATGTCCTTATAGAATCGTAAACTATGCATTTGATCATGTGATGATCTTCAGCAAAGTGTTGTGCATGAGGCTACGAAGGTTTCTGAGTTGGTACGACGCAGCTAGTTTACTTATAAAAGTTTTAATTTCGCCCCTTAAAATCGGAAGGTTCTCACAGGAATAGCGACAATCGACTTTTTTTAATTGGCAAGGTGAAGCTACACTAGCACACCGGCCAACCTGCCCCCTGTTTCACCATCCTGACAATGGCAGGAGACAGGTGACATTTCGGTATACATTGCAGAGTTATCAAGTTTTCACATCACTGGGATTTATATATTTATGTCTAGTTAACTAGATATGAGTATGTCTGTTTTAAAGTGGCTATATAATCAACACGTTTATGTCAATGTGATACTTGAATAATAACAACACGTATTTATGAAAAACAACACAGATAAAAAAAATGTCTTGCAACAATTTGTGTCTATACATTACATATTAATAAAAATATATTTAACGCCATCTTTTCACTTCAACATGTTATTCAAATACTTCTCGTATGTAAATGCGTTGTAATAGTAAACTTCAAACAGATCATCCAATGACAGCATAGGTATGTGCAAACTTACATCTCACACACACAACTTTGTCATGAATACTTTAGCAGTGCAATTCAATTTGATCATTTATATAGTGGAACTAATTTACTATATAATTTTCTTCACCAGTCAAGATACAAATAATACGACTAAAGCGAGTGTAGACATTCGAAATGCCCCGGGGACTGCATTTTCCGCTGCAGCCAAGATTGTCGGGTGCACGCGGTGCCTCGGGCTGCCTGCATAGAAACGGTGCATTATTGCCCACATATGCACATATAAAACATGAAAAAACTGTTAGAGCGTCAGTTGCATTTGATTTATTTATCTGCAACATTTTTTTACTAATCCACCCATACTTTCATACTAATACATACATACATACATACATACATAAACTCACCCCTTTATTCCCAGAGTGGGGTAGGCAGAGCTACAGAATTACGAGTACCAAGCACTCTTAAATAAATTGTTGATAATTCTGGAACCACATTTTGCACAATTAGGCAAACATGTTTACCAGTGTATTAGTGACAGGTTGCAAGCCCATCGCCTAACAGTACTACAAGCCTTTATTATTCATACTAATATTATAACATAAATGTGTCTGTCTGATTGTTACGATTTTACGGTGTCAGCTGCTTGATTCGGTTTACCGCTGAATCGATTTCGATGAAATTAGAATGAAGATAGTTTGATGTCCTTTACTTTGACTCAAATTATTGAATACTCACCTAATATAATAAATAAATCCCAATGTTGACAAGTGAAATATAAAACGCTCGCATTAAATAATCTAGTTATACAATTATTAAATTAAAACTCAAAGGCCGTGTTAGTAAATATTAAATTACGATATGATATATATAGTATGTATAATATAATTTAACATTAATTCATTTTCAGATGACAAAAGTCATTGTAATGCTACATTATGGCATATGACACACAGTCACTAGGGATGGGTAGCAAGGTCAATTGAGAAAAAATATGAAAATAACTTAATTCTAGTTTTTTCTAATTAAAAATAATAATATTCAAAACTTTATTCAAACATTTTTATCCAGGTGTGCGCGAATTTTGTGAATTTGTTTGTATCTATCGGATAGGTTATCTCTGGAACCATGGGACATATTCAAAAGTTCTTTCGCCGTTTAAAATATGAATAGTACGAAACTGATTTACTTATTTGACATAATACACGAAATAGCCGTGTTGCACATGTCTCGGTGTGACATGACTAATTACACGTTGAAAATGTATAACCCGGCAAATTGCAGTATCACGTCCAAAATCTGACCAACCGTCTGACCGTCCAAAATCTGTTACAAAATAAATTGAAACGACCAACGGACTGTTATTCTGTATGAGGCGCCCTTAGCAAACTTTGCGCTACTTTCGGATTTATTTGAACGCTTTCACGAAGCGATCTTAATAGGATTTCCGCATTTACGAAAATTGAAAAACGAAGCGACTCATTTTTACACCAGCACGGGTAGCACAAGTTGTATTCTCGCTTGTCGCTCAGTGCGTCTCTATCGTTATTGACTAGATAGAAAAGATCTGAGCGATAACCAAGTCGCGGGCAACTTGTGCAAGCCGCTCAGAGTGTTTTTAGTGCGCTAATCCACTAAATTGGAGTACGATATTTCCACACAAAGACAAGTATCGACTTTGACAGTGGATTAGCCGAAGAGAGTGGGGTGATAAAGAAGAGGTTTACCCAGCAGTGGCTGGATAAAGGCTGATTGGATGGATGAATGGAAGATACAACGGTGTATGTGTTTGTAGTCGACCTGTATGGAGTACTCTACACAGTACTCTAAACTAGAAATTTAGAGGGGATATTTTTTGGCTATCCTCTGGGTCAGGTGCGCCAAAGTTCATATAAAATTGCAAATTAGATTATTGGAACTCCGAAAATGTATCTCATATAATTTTACAACCTAATGATCACTCTTCATACTCTTCATAATTTTTTTGAATACTAACGATCGGAACTTAGGTATAATCATCTGAACTTATACCGTCAATATACATGGAACCGTACACTTTTCAGAATTTCTTAAATATCTTACGTGTAGATAAAATTAGGTTAGGTTAGGTTTGATATATAAAAATCAAAAAAAAGTAACAGTTTTTTGAAAAAAAATATTATTTGTTGCGATGATTATGACTTAAAAAAGTATGAACAAAAAAGTATGAGCAAAATTTTTCGGACTAATGATGAGTATAATAGTCACAAATCGGTATTTAAATAAAAATTCGAAAGACTAATTTTATATGACCCAATATGAACCCAATCTCGTCACTGGTAGATGATTAAAAAAAATAACCAAACATTATGATTGGCAAGGGCCTCAGAGGGCCCAGGCAAGATGCATTACGCTAAACTATCGTTTCTATTCGTTTAGTTTTTAAACCAATCGCGTCACTGGCACATCACGTGACTATTTGTATCACGTCATCTACCAGTAACGCGATTGGTTTAAAAACTACACGAAGAGAAACGCTAGCTAGCGTAGTGCATCTTGTCTGGGCGCTCAGGTTAAGAAATATTTTTCATTTTCATTTTTAAATTACTTGATAGTTCATAGTAACAGTTGGTAAAACAAACTCAAATACTTATCGTAGTTCCATAAGATGCCTTGTTCGCCGTCCCTCTCACCCCCATGTCGCGTGACAGATAGGGGAGCGTTAATAAGACCGAAGAATAAATCATCCGGGACGCATAATTAAATTTTAAATCATTTTTATTCTCACGTATATCTTAAGCAGTTGGCAGTGACGGGAAATGATCCGGATCGTTTCTCGTTCTTTTGCGACTGTTTTTTTTATTTTTATGGCATAGAGAAGACACGTGCACACAGGCCACCTGATGGTAAGTGGAAACTGTGACCCATAGCCATTCGCATTCACAAGACTGCAATGCCATCCTAAGACTGCAAATGCGTTGCCAACCCTGAGGACTAAGATTGAATGCCTCTATGCTAGTCATTTCACCGGCTGTCTTATCCCCAAACCGGAACACAACAATGCCAACAGTACTGTTTGGCGGTAGGTTAATGGATAAGATGGTGGTAGTGATCCGGACGGACCCTGCACAAGGTCCTACAACCCGTATCTGTGTATAATGTTATAAATACGAAAGTGTGTTTGTTTGTATGACGTAAAATATTGTACTAAGATGGTTCATAGCATTGAGACGAAAAGTTATTTTTTATTATGTTGGAAAGTTGGACAGTTCCCGAAGCAATAGCGATTAACGACTTTGGACAGAGTCGCGGGCAAAAGCTAGTCTTTACATAGTATAATAAAATCGCTTCCCGCCTTCCGTCTCTCTGTATTTCCGCTTAGATCTTTGAAACTAAGTACGCAACAGATTATAATGCAGTTATCATCAATATACAGAGTGATTCAAGAGGAAGGTTTTTTGTTGAAGGTAATTCTGTTTTTTTTACCTACAGACGTTAGAGAAAAATCAAATAAACCGAAGCGAGGAGCGCTAGCATTTTATAAGAATCAAAAGAACATTTAAACTATATGCAAAGGCGCGACTTTAGAGAACTTAAGAATTAATTATCATGTTAATTATACGAGTTATTAAAGCGTGAATAAAAAGAGAGAGAAGGAAATAATACAGATAGATTAAATACATAATTAAATAAATAAATAAATATCAGGGGACAATGTCACACCAATTGACCTAGTCCCAAACTAAGCTCTAGGCTTGTACTATGGGTACTAGACAACGATATAAATACTTATGTAGAGAAATATATACTTAAATACATAGAAAACATCCATGACTCGGGAACAAATATTTGCGCTCATCACACAAATATCTGCCCTTACCGGGATTTGAACCCAGGACCTCTAGCTTCGTAGGCAGGGTCACTGCCAACTAGGCTATCGCGTCGTCAATTGATAGTCATTAGTTTAGTTTAGTTTAGTTTATTTATTTCATGAAACAAATTACAATATGAGTTAGTTATTAGGAAGCCATTTTGAAGAATAAGCATTCGTCTTACCCATTCAAAACAGTTTTTTATCACCCCTTGAGCGTCGGCGATTTTAGAATTTCATACAAATGAAACGTGGAACATGCGGCAATGACGCGCCGGTACCACCGACTTCCGAGGGGTTAAAATGTTTGTGTAAAATTCTAGTTTCTAAGATAAGCAAGTTTAAACCTGTATCTTACAAACAACAGCCATTAGTGAACTGAGTAGTCAATTACCATGTTAATAGCACGAGTGATCAGGCAGCGAGGAGCTTATGCCGGCAGCATCAATATTCAATATCGGCTCAGGAACTACGCAGATCCTTCGGGCGGGCTTACATGGATGACGCGTGCATTCGGCTATTGGGTAGATTATATTTGGTTTTATACAGACCAGAGAGAGAAAAAGAGAGCAAGAGAGAAACAGGAAAACAAAAAGAGAGAGAGGAAGAAAAAATAACTATTGTGACAGAGACAGTAAGAGGGCAAAATAAAACGAGAGAGTGAAAAAGAGGCGGGCATTGTGGATAGAGTAAATAAATATCTGTTTGTTGTATTTGACAATGTATAAAATAGTCATTTGATAACCTTTTCAGAGAACACGCTTTCTGGCTTGCCCATTCTACGCAGTTTTTTCATAGTGGCTTCATAGTTTGTGTGTGTAAAGGCACTTTAAACCTGTAACTTACAAACAACAGCCATTAGTGAACTGAATGGTCAATTACCATGTTAATAGCACGAGTGATCAGGCAGCGAGGAGCTTATGCCGGCAGCATCAATATTCAATATCGGCTCAGGAACTACGCAGATCCTTCGGGCGGGCTTACATGGATGACGCGTGCATTCGGCTATTGGGTAGATTATATTTGGTTTTATACAGACCAGAGAGAGAAAAAGAGAGCAAGAGAGAAACAGATAGACAAAAAGAGAGAGAAGGAGAAAAAAGAACTAGTGTGATAGAGACAGTAAGGGGGCTAAATAAAACGAGAGAGTGAAAAAGAGGCGGGCATTGTGGATAGAGTAAATAAATATCTGACTGTAGTATTTTGACAATGTATAATATAAAATAGTCATTTCAAAACCTTTTCAGGGAACACGCTTACATGGATGACGCGTGCATTCGGGTATTGGGTGCATTAAGTACTGTCTGTAGACAGTAGGGAAAATAGAACGAAGACTAAGGACTTACTTTAAAAGGTTAACGTCGTGTTGTTGGTAAGGTCAGAGAGTGAAGCAGTTGACGGAAGACCGTAGTTACACCGAGAAACCAGCAGTGGCCCTAGACAATAGTCAAGATGCATTGCGAGAAAGTTATCGCTATCGAAAATATGTAGGATTGACGTTAGCTGTCAGACGCTCACGTCGATTACATACATTTTGACAGTTTTCCAAATTCGTTTAGGTTAATGCTAAGCAACTTGTCTAGAGTCACTGACCCGTCCAAGAAGAAACACGACGGACTGAAAATCGAAGATCGAAAATTTGTTATCACCATCACTTTCTCTCTATTTAGCCACGAATGACGCATGAACGGTACGGGGTATCCAAAGTTTCGAATTCAGTGCCAGATTTAATTTGGTGCCCACCTTAGGTCCAAAGTCAATCTGACATTCTACAATAATAACGTTGAGTTTCCTAAAAGTTACAAATGACTTGACATCGCTAATGACATTGACGATTTCAAGCGTATTTTACTTGACAGGGATCCCAAATTAACGCTCGTGACCGTACTATCAGCCTGATGGAACCATGACCCGCCGTAGAATGGTGTCACAATGACGTTATAAAATAACACTTGACTACCCTTACGACTTGAATCATAACGTCACTGTGACACATTTCTAAGGTGGGTCAGAGTTCCGTTGGGCTAGTACCTCCTGGACCAGTTCTGTAAATGGTCAGAGGTCCCTGGATAGGTTATTGCGGAAGGATCTGGTAGCGTGACGCTTAGCAGTGGGACAAAAATCCATATATTTATTACGAGTAATATTATACACGTCATGTAAACCAATCACGTCATTATCAAGAGCTAATATTCAAAGTTTTCGGTCAGACGATAACCGTCTCAATAAGTCATGGCTCGGAGGGACCGTTTAATATCAGTGGGGGTTAAGTTCAAGGGTAGCCTAGGGCTTAAGTTTCTAGGCCTTTGAATCCTGGTAATATTTCAAATAATTTGACATCACGTACGAGTAAGCCTAGTTGGTAGTGACTTTGCCTAAGAAGTTGGTGGTCCCGGGTTTGAGTCCCAGATGTGCGATGAGAGCTCTTCCTGAGTTTTGGATGTTTTCCATCTATTCAAGCTTTTTATATTTCTTCTTTACATAGTATAAAATAACTTCGCTTACGCTGTCTGTTAGCTTAGATCTTTTTAACTACTCAACGGATTTTAATGCAGTTTTCTGCAATAGATAGAATGATTCAAGGTTTTTATGTAAAAATTCTGGTTTATGAACGGGTGTTACAGAAAACTAACATAAACCGAAGCGAAGCGGGCGGGTCGCCAGTTTATCTATGTATGTACAGTCAACCAATTTGATTCCTAAGCCACTATGGACTTTGTCAACGTGACGTTGTAAACCAAATCATAGGGAGTCTCTTACGTTTTGGTTGACAACGTCACTTTGACATAGTCCAAAGTGGCCTAGAAATCAAATTGGTTGACTGTACGTTTATCGTTGTCTAGTACTCATAGTTGAAGCCTTAGAACTAAGTTTGGGACTATGTAAATTGATGTGAGATTCTCTACGTGATATTTATTGTTTTAATTTTACTTGCGGTTTTTTATGGATGTCACAAGACACCAAGGCACTCTGAAGATGACACTTGAAACGGTATACAAATTGCAAAGACAACGAATTCCTACAATCTTCAAGCCGTGGACGTGGATGTATGGCCCACCCACAACTCCGGTTCGCTTCTATCATCTTATCTTTTAACATTAGCATAGAAAACATTAATTTCGCTTAATTTTTACAGTGCGCGAATAGTAGTGCTGTGGTAATGGTATCCACTCAGTTATATGTCGTACCACCTATTGGAAGTATGACGCTGGATTTTCGTGGAGTCACGGACTCGTTTTGCTAGACAGCATACATTTCATTCGCTTCTTACCTCAAGTTATACATCAATAGGAAAAAACATTACCGTAAAACGGTTTGAGTAGGGATTAAAGGGGCGAGTAGGGACACAACACAACGTAAAATGAAGCAAATGTTACTAATTATAACTTTTTTTTTTTTTTTTATGGCATACTCGTGGAGAAGACAAACGAGCACACAGGCCACCTGATGGTAAGTGGAAACTGTGACCCATAGACATTCGCATTCACAAGACTGCAATGCAATCCTAAGACTGCAAATGCGTTGCCAACCCTGAGGACTAAGATGGAATGCCTCTATGCTAGTCATTTCACCGGCTGTCTTATCCCCAAACCGGAACACAACAATGCGAACCCGCAAGATCAAGATTGTATTTGTATCAAGTTATGACTTATTTTTGATTTTGTCCCTACTCACCCAGATTTACGGTATATATTAATGAACTCACACTTGTATTTGCGTTTTTGTATTCTGCCGTGTATACCGGTAAATTACTAGCATAGAGGCGTCTTTGTCCTCAGGGTTGGCAATGCATCTGCAGGCTTGAGAATGCAAGTGTGTATGAGTCTCAGATTCCACTTACCATCAGATGGCCTCCGCGCTCGTTGGCCTTCTCTCACAGCCACACTGAGAGAGTCAATCACGATTAGTAGTTTCTTACTTAGTGACTAATTTAGTAAGATTTTCTAAGCTAAATAAATACTATCTGTGAGCGAAATTGCATCCAAATCAAACATTTTTACAGGAAAAAAAATGGCCCCGTCAACAGCATTTGTCGAATTGTTTTATTATAAAAACTTGCAACAGCTTGCAAAAGGGAATGGATTGTCATTTTATTGCACATGGACTGCTTGTAGATTTTGTGCAATAAAGTATTTAATTAAAAAAACTGCTGTTACAAGCACATCCTGTATAGCGACTAATAAAACTTGGAACAACTGTTATAAACACACCCTGTATAGCGAACAACATGAAGGATCGTAAGGTATTTTAATATGTTTCCGCGTACTGCGTACCGTTAATAATTCATCGTGTAATCATAATAATGACGTCTCGTCCAAACAAATCCTCCCCTTAATACGGGATGATCAAAAACAGGACGCGAGCGGAATGGTAATTGTGACACAGAATAACAATTGTTTGAAATATTGCGTTTGATATGTAGCTGGTTCTTGTTATACGCAAAAGATGGCGCTTTTGTTAATATTGTTGCAATAAATATTGATTTGAATTCACATGTAATAACTAATCAAGTATACAAATCTAGAACCTCTTTTTGACCAAATAGGCTTATATTATTAAGACAGGCTGTTGCCCGCGACTCCGTTCACGCAGAAAAATAAAACATAGCCTATAGGGATAATGTAGGATTCTAATGGTGAAAGAATTTTTCAAATCGGTCCAGTAGTTTCAGAGACTATTCAATTCAAACAAACAAACAAATCTTTCCTCTTATTAGTGTAGAAGTGTAGATATAGTTGCAATAAATATTGGTTTGAGCACGCTTTAATTACTTCAGATGTAATTATTAATCAAGTAAACAAATCTAGAAACTCGTTTTTTAATCAAATAGGCTAATATTATCTTACCTTATCTTGTTAGTGGGGTCCTTACGGATACATTTCGTCCCCATGGTATCCTTTTATTACCCCTCAACCATATAGGCTTAACATTTTGCGTACTTTTCAGCGGCTTACTTGATTTGTAAGCTTGAATTAGGTATATTATGAATCTGTTTCAATGTTATAGAGATAGTGATACCTCAAAGAAAAATCGACAAACGGTAATTTTCTCTAACTTTCATGGAGGTTTAATGCGACTTAAATTCTTCAAGGAGCTGACTTCTGTTTAAATTAAATGAAATGATTGACAAAAAAAACACTTCAAAGAATAAGCTCATTTTGGAATTTTTACTGACATCATTAAATTCCTTCGCAGATGTGTGGTTTCCTCAAGACGTTTTCCTTCTGAGAATTTATTCTGTGTACCCTCTTTTATATTTATATATTCTTTGCCGCGAACGTACACATAATTTGGGGAAGAGCGTAATTAACTTTTGCACCAAATGATTTCAGAATTATGATGCTGGTAATATGGCGCCATTGTTAACGCTACACATATAACCCTTTTATTTTAATTGGAAACTTTAATTATTACAGTAAATAATATTCTTTGTTTGCTCTAAAATATGTTTTGTTCGCACTGACGGGACTACTTAAACTCGCCGCTTGGACATTCACTCGCACATGCTAAGCTAAGTCCTATTTGACCTCACTCTAGCGCAACGTCTCTAAATTCGCTACATGTAAATAAATATCTTTACGTTCCATTATTTTCCTTTATAGTTTTTTCTGTCAGAAGGTTTGATTACGTATGTTGTGTTGCAGTGTGATTTTGACAAATAAATATTGTGAGTGAGTTTTGGGTTTAAGTAATTGAAATTAAGACCGATGTATAGATCTTAAACCTACTGCTTCTTTTTCCCTATACCTCCCCCGCCCCTAACCTAACCTAACCTTATTTTTTTAACATGCAAACCAACATTTTTCAGTTATAGTGATGGAACCAGTAATGGACAAGGCATCAATAATTCTTATTAAAAATAATTTATCATCATCATCATCATCACCAGCCCGCTGCAGTCCACTGCAGGACATAGGCATCTCCCAAGGAACGCCACAGAGCCCGGTCTAATGCTTTATGCATCCATCTGCCGGCCCTCTTACGCAAGTCATCCCGCCATCTGGCCAGAGGGCGTCCCACGCTACGTTTGCGAAGACGCGGTCTCCACTCCAGAACACGCTTACTCCAGCGGATATCCGTTCTCCGACATACGTGACCAGCCCAAAAAGAATTAAGAAGAATATTTTACCCAAAATAAGGGTTATTCATTTGTTTTACAACAATCAAATTAGGACCATATGAAATTTGAATTAAGAGTGAATTGTCCATTACTGGCTGTCAGCTAAACGTGTCCATCGTTGGTGCTGTCACCATAAATACTTTTCTAGCTAATTTGGATTCAACGTCAACAATATCTCGCTTAATATGAAGTATGAACAAATAATACGAGAGCCCATATAAAGTATACCTTATTTACGTAATATTTATGTCATTTATAGTTAAAAACATAATTTTAACTCTGACAAAATTGTCGCCGATGTCACATCGCGTTAACTTCATGACAATGCCAAAAATAACATTCAAAATGTTCACAGCAAAAATGTCTAAAGTCATTGCAATAAAGCCCTTATCACAACCAAATTGGGTCCACTTAAAACTTTCCTTTTCGGTAAAATTTGTAGTTTGGTGCAAAAAGACTCACGCGGTGGAGTAAAGTTCAAATTAAGAGTGACATTTACCACGAAAACTATTTTAGACTTTATTTGTAATGCGAAATAATTTCAAGCAAGAATATTTCGATGTTCAGACCTAAGTGGTGCTAGGTGTTTATTTTATTTTTCGAGTATTTGTATGAATGTTTGTATGAACTCCTTATTGCACAGACGGAAAATAACAAACTAAAGAAACAGAGACACAAAAGGTATGTGCAAATTGCGACTTATCCATTTAAGGGATCTCTTTAAGTTTACCTTAGAGCGCTTGAGAGTTAAATAAAACCAGCAGGTGGCTAATAAGGGGCTGTTGTTTGATCAGTATTTAAACTAACTTACTTAATTGTTAAAATTTGAAAAAGGAATCGAAAATTTGAGTAATCTCAAGGAAATGTTTCAAATTTTCAATTCCTTTTTCAAATTTTAACAATTAGTTAGTTTGACTACTGATCAAACAACAGCCCCTAAACGTAAAGCAGTTAAAGTTAACCTTGTAGTTCTAAGACGGGTGTAAATACTGCAACAGTAGGTATTATTAACTTTTGCAGTGATGACAGTCAGAATTGCGATACCTTCCTTGTGTTTAAAAAATATATGTTACATTACTAAAATATTTACCTTTATATCGTTGGCAAACGATTCCATCACAACCATTTACAAATCAGTATTCACCGAACGTTTAAAATGCATTTTAAGTGAGGAGCCATTACCTCATTTCCCCTAAATTCGGGGGAAAGTCGAACCCGACGAAATTTCCGTAGGGCCCGCGTCGAATCAGGGGGAATAATCAGTTGTTTACGACAAGAAAGCGTTGAAATAAACATGATTTATAGTGTTGCCATAATAATAAAGATAATATGGAATAAAATTTAGAGGTTTTTATTACTTAGGTAGTTTAGTTAAGCAGTTACTTTTTTTTTTCTTCGTAATGTAATTGAACTTCGTAAAGATTTTGAATGGGAAGAATAATATTTAAGGATAAGGCCTGTACACATCGATAGTGAGTGGACGGGTCGGAAGGGGCCGCCCTAGGCGTACTTTTTCGAGTCAAATCGGTGAAATACTGGAAAAGGGCCGAATCTTAAGTACCCGAAACCGACGTGCGTGCATGACTCGATGTATGAATGTGGAAGAAGCGAAAGAAATTTGTCAAGATCGTAGCAAGTGGAAAGAAGTGGTCTCTGCCTACCCCTCTGGGAAACAGGCGTGATTTAATGTATGTATGTATGTATGTAAGGCCTGTCTGTATATTCCATTTCAATGAGTTATACAACTTTATAGGTGAAAAACTTAAGTAAATGACCTCTCGGATGTATTTGTAACTTGTAACACATCTGTGGGGCTAGACAAGTTGCCATCGTTCACGAACACTAGCGTTAGGCGATCACTTTGGTGATCACCTGTCCCTTGGCGCTGTCAAAATTAAATAGGCTAGACAAGCGTGTCAGTTGTAACGAGTGATATATCACATGACTTACGTCATTCCTATACATTTTTCAATGACAACACATGTCGCCAGTGATCACCTAATGCTAGCGTTCGTGAACGATGGCAACTTGTCTAGCCCCACTGTATAGACCGTTCGACATTCTATATTTGAAATTTGACGTAAATTCCATATCAGTTTTGTACACCACTACATGCAAGATGTTAGAACTTAAGTTTTTCACCTATATTAAATTTCTGAAGGAAACACCAGCCATTTTAAGTCACTTTTGTAAGTGACTTTCTGAAATAAGTACCTAAAGATTTTATATTTATTATAAAAAAAAGAAAAAGAGAATATTTTTGACACAAAAACAACACGGTTTTCAATAACAAAGAATTAACAAATAAAAAATAGCTAAATTTACTTCTGTGCCGTACGTTGCGACAACCGCCGTCGTTGCCGTCGTATTACTTGATTGTAGATACCGCAAATAGGAACATCCCACAATATCCCACTAATCTCATAATTTTATGAAAGTTTGTGTAACTGTGCATATTAGTTGCAAAGGCTGGACGGATTTGGTTGAAATTTGGAAAAGATATCTCCGTATACACGAAATTAACACATAAGCGTATTTCATACGAAAAATTGAAAGTTTCCGAGAGAATAACGATAATCGAACTCTAGGCGAACGAAGTCGCGGGCAGCACATAATTAATATCACAATTTAAAATTTTACAATACAAACACACAAAAAAAAAAAAAAATCTACGAAGATGTCAGATTAATCTACCTATCTTAACACTAAAACAAAAATACAAAAACGCCAAATTGGAGTAAATTACTTTAAATTGTCAGAGAATAATAACATTTAGAAATTAATAATTTTGAAATTACAATTTTATTCATTATTTTTGTCATTATAAAAAAAAACTTACTATTACCTATGTATTTGTAACTCAAACATTAATTTAAATGGTAAATAAAACCAATGATAACTAAATTGACTTTGCAATCTAGTAATGTTTTTGATTACTAAGGAATAAAAAATAAAATGACAAAAAAAAAAAAAAACTGTACCCAAACATAGTTTACCACATTCCTCAATAGATGGCGCTACACGTCAGTTAAATCGCGCAATCGTTGTGCTCCCTCAGCTTGTACAAGAGCGCGCCTCAGCGCTGCGTGCGTCGTGCCTCAATCTAATGAGTAAGGAAATTATTGGGCCTTGATAATATCTCGGCAATGCTCTACTAGGGCGAAACTGTTTTTGCAGGGTACAGGTCGTCCCCTTGAGCTGTGCGCCTACTTTGCGCGCAGTTCGGGTGAAGCGATTTGCCCGCTATTAATTACTTTACTAACTATCTATATAAATAAAAATTAACGGCTGAACCGATTTTGCTGATTTCTTTTGTGTTGCGTTCGTTATTGTCAGGATAAGGTTTATATGTAAGAAAAAAAATGAAAAATCTAACGGGAAGGTCGGAAATTTGCAGCGGGGCGAAGCCGCTGGCGGGCAGCTAGTTTATTAATAAACTAAAATCGTATACTTAACGTAAAGCTATTGTTAGCCTGGCTATTTGATTAGTAGTAAGACTAGTCGCTTACGAAACTACTACCCTCCTAAGCCAATAAGTAGTATCTTAAAGTCAATCACCAAAGCAGATTCAACTCTATCTATTAGGAATATGGTTAATTTTACTACAGTGTATATCTTAGTTACTACGTATTGGCTTTGGACGGCAGACTAGCGGTTCTGGGTATGAATCCCAGTAAGAGCAAATCATTAAATGTAATGACCACGAGTATTTGATATTTTTTATGTATATCTGTATGTATTTAAGCTTATTAGTACCCATAGTAGAAGCGTACATTTTGGATGAGGCCAATTTATACAAGATTGATCCTTGATTATTTATTTATTTACGTACTTTGTTTGAAATTGAAATTTGTTTTGTTATTTAACTAGTCATTATTAGGTATTTAGTTATAAGAATTATTTTATTATGCATGCTAGATACTAGCAGATTGTGACTGATCAATTCAATACATTTTATGTACCACCTTTTGTACTCACTTTCCAGCAATAAACGATTTGATTGATTGAAAGTAGCGTTTTGCGGGCGTTAGTAGTAGTGTTTTGCGGGTGGTAGGACCTTGTGCAGGGTCCGTCCGGATCGCTACCACCATCTTATCCATTAACCTACCGCCAAACAGCAATGTTCGCATTGTTGTGTTCCGGTTTGGGGATAAGACAGCCGGTGAAATGACTAGCATAGAGGCATTCAATCTTAGCCTCAGGGTTGGCAACGCATTTGCAGTCTTAGGATTGCATTGCAGTCTTGTGATTGCGAATGTCTATGGGTCACAGTTTCCACTTACCATCAGGTGGCCTGTGTGCTCGTTTGTCTACTCGATGCCATAAAAAAAAAAGTCACTTTTCTGTTTGAGTTGGAAATGTACTTGATATGCACTTCGCTTATTCATATAAATGCCTACAGTATTAAAATATCATGTTAGTTTGCTAGTCAGTCTGTGATATTAGTAGTTGCAGTCAGTTTAATAGAAGTTAGAAGCTGCCAAGAATAAATTGAATAAACCCATAAAAGTACCCCCTTACCATATGTTGGAATTACTGTACTCGTTACCGAATCCAATGCTCTGTCCCTTACAGTATTGTTATAGTGTGATGGACAGCGCATTCCACTGTCAATCGAGTACAGTGCGACACAAAAGAGTAGAAATTGAATGAGGGCGCCACTTTCTACGTAACTGTCACATTTTTGACGTAAAATGCCATGGCAATAATTTTGTATGGTTTCTTTTTAGTTTCACTTTATTTAATTTCTACTCTTTTGTGTTGCACTGTACGGTAATTTTAACTCATGGTAAGCGTCATGGTAATAATAGGTAGGTATCCATGCAAAATCATGTTATTTACATACTTCTGTATTAATTAGGTCTCCGAGTTATTATAGCTTTGATAAATATGAACTTATCAGACAATTTTTTTTTTATTGTTCACATTTTTTTTGATGTTTGTATGTTAATCTTGTTCGGCCCAACATAGCATAAACAAGGTGATTTTTGTGAGTGGGAATTTGAGTCAACCGGCAAGGCATTCAAGTTCAAAGTCCTTTGCTTTTAAGCCATTTTAAATTTTGAAACAAATAAATTCAGCTTTATAGTCGTTGAAATAAAGTTAAAATTAAATTGCCTTGATTATGTCTCCTAGGGAACACCGGTTCTCACGAGGCAAGTACCTATGTAATAAGAATGGTTATATACAGGTTGATGTATCCACCCATCATAGAACTGTGTCATATTGACGTTATAACTGTGTCATATTGATGTTATAACTGTGTCATATTGATGTTATAACTGTGTCATATTGACGTTATAACTGTGTCATATTGACGTTATAACTGTGTCATATTGATGTTATAACTGTGTCATATTGATGTTATAACTGTGTCATATTGATGTTATAACTGTGTCATATTGACGTTATAACTGTGTCATATTGACGTTATAACTGTGTCATATTGATGTTATAACTGTGTCATATTGATGTTATAACTGTGTCATATTGACGTTATAACTGTGTCATATTGATGTTATAACTGTGTCATATTGATGTTATAACTGTGTCATATTGACGTTATAACTGTGTCATATTGATGTTATGAATCAAAAAGTAACATTTGGCAAAATAAAAGTTACTGGGGTCTATGGTGAGTCTGGGATCCATTTTGAGAGCACCTACATTAAATTGGAATGAGGTCAACAAGCAAGAACACGAGTCACGAGGGGTACCGTACCTACCATTTTTTTTATGCACTATGTATGTTCACGTATTCACGAGATACAGTCTGCTGGCCGACAAACAATCGGACAGTCGAGTTTCCGTAATAGGGTCCCGTCGGTACCCTTTGGGTACCAAATCTTATAATAACTACAAAATATAAGGATAAGTGGATTCATGTCTAAGAACTCGATAATTGATAAGAATTTAGAGATACCATTATTAAAATTCATTCAACAGACAAAATGCACTTTTTTAAATGTGTTCTGTACCTACAAAGTCATGCTTTTAAAGGTTTTTCTCAAAAGTTTTTTTTTATTATTATTCTTTACCGCGAAAATAAATATTGAATGTTATCAGTGCTTGCTACGCCCTCTTTGGAGGAGTGGTTGCAATGATGTAATTTTCTTTGTAACCGCGTTGTGTTACGTAACACTTGCTGTGAGTTTGACGTAGCGTCGGTGAAACCGCAAAACCGCATAAGTAACATTTTTAAGAAGGAGCAAAATGCACCTTTCTAATAAGGTGGTAAGGTTTATTTTGCTCTATCGTAAATTTGTTAGTTACGCGATTTAGCAGTATCACCGACGATGGTATAAATCCATATTATGGTTTTTGGTAATTTGTTTTGGGATAATATATTTATCTATTTATTTATTGTTATTTTTGTTGTTATACTGGTTTTCTTTTTATTCATGATTATTTGTCAGGGTAATTATTTGACCATTTTTCTTTTACCAGCAAGGGTAACCTGGAAGAAATCCCTTATAGGGATAAGTCCGCCTTTGTAGTTGTCTTTTGTTGTATTGCCGGTATTTTCTATTTATTTTTTATTCATGTAACAATAAACAGTACTTATACATTTATACATACAAAAAGATTAAAAAAAAGGTTTTTGATACAAATCTCTATAGGTAAACCTGATTTTTAGAGAACAGCTTTTATAAAAGTTACTTTGTCAATTCTGTGTTGCCTATAGTCTGTGCCAATTGAAGTAGGCAAAGATGTAAACACAACGAAACGAACCAATTTACCATTTTAACTCGATATTTACGTGCTTTTAAAGATAAAGTAAAGTATTTACAATTATTTATACAGGTACTTGATCTTTACTTTCACATAAAATTTAAGATTAAATAACTAGGTATTAATCATACGTTATTATAAAACACGATTGATTGAATATTTGTGTTTGTGTCAATCAGTACTAATTTGTTTACATCTTTGACAATATCAATTGACACAGACTATAAGTAGCTAACGTTATAAGATAACATTATTACGTCCTATATTCATTTAATTCTCGATCAACCTATCCAAACAACATCTGACTAACAATTTAATTAAATTTTCCTTATAAATGAAGCACTCAAAGCGAACCAAATTACATTGCCGAGGTTTTACTTATATTGAAGCTGTTTACAAAATAGTAAACAAAAACTATTACGTAAAGTGAACGGAAAGGCTCTAAAATACTAAAGCAAGATGTAAATTTAGTTTCGTCTCATCCCGGGTGTCCCATTTCTATTCGGCACAAAGCGATTTCTTTTTTCAGGAATAAAATAAAGTTGTCCGTAAGAACATCTGTTATTTTAAATTGAAGTGTATTTTGATTTAAATTTAACACACTGTATGTTAAAAATGAATTGAAATAGTTAAATACAGGTTGATACCTTTTGGTAATCAAATCGGATATTGTATAATGATACATACTTCAATGAAAGTCTTGTCTTTAAATTAATTCTAATTCAAGACGCCGTTATTAGCAAAAATTGTATTGTTTTATATAATTATATGACTGTTTGTGTTTATTATATACCCAGCACATACAACTTAATGTCACATGGCTTTAATTGTTTCACATATACGATATATACATCACATGTAATGCATCAAATATAACCTTTCAAGAGTTTCTAGGTAGATATACATGTCGTCGGATCAATCACTTTCATGGCCCCTCTTTTGTAGCTCGTAGGACAGAGAGATAAGCTTCTTTTTAGGCTATAATATAAGTCCATATACGAAAGATCCCACAACACAGTATTATGCTAAGTTTCAGGCGTTGAAAAGGACTCGCGTTACATAATCTCCTACCTGTACACTGCTCGATTTTGCTAGTTTCCTCACAAGTCTCACAACCTTTTATAGCATAATAAACAGTCCCTCTATACTTTAACTATAAAAAGTGAACATCATGTATAACGTATACATGATGTTCACATAGACTTCATGTAATATGTTCTCTGAACGTCCTTGTAGCTGTAACGTAAAACGATACGCGGCTCGGGTGGCGGTAACGACTTTTTTCTATAAAGGGGTAAATTGCCCTCGTAAAAGACAGGGTCGTATCTCACGCAGTAATGTGGCTTATAGCTGAGTCCTGACGTATTTATACATCATGTATGTAACGATGCAACTTATTGAAAAGTCGAAGTAGGAAGCCTTTTTTGCGGTGATAAGTCTGTCTGTATCGTTACTACCATCTTATTCTATGACCTACCGCCAAGCAGCAGTGTTCGTACTGTTGTGTCTCGATGTGGGGAAAGGAAAACCGGTAAAATTAAGAGCATATAGGCAAGAGCGTCGGTGGTCTAGTGGTTTAGGGGATCGACTCGTGATCGTGAGGGTACCGAGTTCGAATCATCATATACCAATGAGTTTTTCTAACTTAGGTGCATTATCCGATGTTCTTACGGTGAAGGAAGATCGAAGTGTATCCGAAAGGGCCCATCTGTATGATCAGGCATTCAATTTTCAGTCTTAGTGATTGCAGTTTATGATTATCGTTCTGAGAATGTGAATTAAAAAAAAACCATGAAATTATTTAATTCTTACAGAAGTATAATTTACAAATTAGTAAAAATGTAATAGACCGCTACCGCCCAAAAAGCTGGCAGTGTTGCCATGTTTAGTAAAGTCTAGCATTTTGGTCACGAGCCACGATAATAAATTAAGTTAAAAACCAGACAAAATAAATGAACTGGGGTGTATTCTGCTCGGTAAAAGCATATCCGTATCGCTACCACCATCTTATCCATTAACCTACCGCCAAACAGCAGTGTTCGCACTGTTGTGTTCCGGTTTGGGGATAAGACAGCCGGTGAAATGACTAGCATAGAGGCATTCCATCTTAGTCCTCAGGGTTGGCAACGCATTTGCAGTCTTAGGTTTGCATTGCAGTCTTGTGAATGCGAATGTCTATGGGTCACAGTTTCCACTCACCATCAGGGGGCCTGTGTGCTCGTTTGTCTTCTCTATGCCATAAAAAAAACTTTTGACATTTTATCGTATTGTCAACTTTACAATAGATCTCATTTACTTGACAGTAATGAGAAACTGGAATAAGACTTCCAAGATTAGTCTATATAAATATGGCGTTTAAGACTGCACCGAGCAAACGTCGAGCGTCCAGTGGCGCCCTCATTACTATTGTTGTTTTCTAATTAACTAAAGAATTTTCTTGCAATCAGACGATACGTTATTGTAGCGTAAGTAAAAACACAATTTAAGGGATACGTAACAAACTTTAATAACATTTACCCTTTGAGTAGTCAGCTTAACGGGAAAAGGTGGTCACTTATTTCCGTTAACTTGATAACTTGAAGGTGAATTGTTATTAAACTATGTGATATACCCTATAAGTTGTGTTTTCATTTATAATA
The DNA here is from genome assembly GCA_963966035.1 of Acleris laterana. Lineage (NCBI taxonomy): Eukaryota > Metazoa > Arthropoda > Insecta > Lepidoptera > Tortricidae > Acleris > Acleris laterana. The sequence goes on from OZ014453.1 coordinate 2,708,043, forward strand.
CAAAAACCTAGCGACCAATTTGAAGAAATACTTTAGTTTATTAGAAAAAACAATAATAGTAATAAGGGCGCCACTGTACATCCGGCGTACGCTCGGCACGCAGTCTTAATCTACGTAGGTATAAGACCTTATTCCAGTTTAGTCGAATCCAAACTTGACAGTAAGTTGTAAGAATTATCAAAATTACATTACTTATGATTTAAATACCTTTTTGTACAGTCGACGCCATAAATATGTTTATACTTTAGTACCTTGTCTATTTAGCGTCATGTTTAAACTGCCATTTGAAATTGTCATAGCGGGTAAAGTGATGAGGTACTAAAGTGTAAACATATTTATGGCGTCGACTGTACCAACGTTCGTTATCACTAATACCCCACTGCCGCACTCAGAGACAGGATCTACCATATGGCTTTTTGGCCAGCCCAGGACCTCGTAGATTCAAAGGCCACCAGCTAAGTCAAGTCAAAGTAAAAATAGACGATGGACGATAATGCGAAAAAAAACCCTTATTAGTATATGCCCCTAAGTAGTATTAGCCCAGGGCCCCCTAAACTCATGGACCGGCCCAGCTCAGACGTCAATTAAATTTAATGCTTGATTAAAGTTGCTGCTGTCACTTTCTTTGGTATACTAATATAATAAGACAACACATCACTAAACAACCATTAAACTTAATTGTCGTCTCTGACTGTGACAGTTAGACACCTTCCACTTTCTATCTCGCCAAGAGCACGCGACATTAATCTTAATGATAATTTGTGCAACTAGGCATTTAATGTTAAAATCTAGCGTTAGCCTTGCGTGCTTTTCGCCGTGCTTTCTGTGAATGAACTAACTAAAGCAATTAGAGTGGGCGTATATCGTGCCACGTGTAAGTCATTAAGTTGCACTAATTACTGCGCCAGTGCCGCGGGCCAGTCGACCGGCGAGTAGCTGACGGGCCAGTAGGCTACTCTCGGGGAGATGTTAAGTAACATCTATAGAAAGATCATGACGGTTTTTATTAGTTCCGTTTATTGCGATTAATTAGTACCTGCTTGCGACAGAGCATTTGACTGGCTAGCGAGTACATTAATTACAATATTAATTGTAAGTCATGATAAGGGTACTGTACTTACAATATGGGTTACAATTACCGTACTCGCTAGCGAGTCGAATGCTCTGTCCCTCATACTCTATAACAATACTGTAAGGGACAAAGCATTCGACTCGCTAGCGAGTACAGTGGGGTTATTATGTTGTATCTGTGCAATTCATTTTACGCTGAGAGAAAAGGACAGAGTTATGTAACTGCCGTCCGTCCTTTACGCTCACCGTAAAATGAACTGCATAGCCATGCCATAATAACCCCCCAGTAATTACAACACATGTAAGGGTTACAGGTCATTATGTGTGAGATTGCCCACTGTTTTTTTTTTTATTTCTACTAAAAAAGAATCGCTGATCTTACAGCTCCACACAGAAACCTTTTAATCCTCGACCGGACTTGGAGCCCGAATTCACACAAAATTACATCTTTCGAGGAATTCTAGATTTCGCCGGACATGTTAATTGCTCGCATTATTGTAATAGTTCCGGAGATTGCTGTCGTTTGCCGGACTTTTGTTTACACGAGCATTTAGAGGGTAACAAAGATATGTTAAGCGTTTTGGACGTAGAAAATACGTTGTAGGTTGGTCTGTCGTTTCTGTGAGATCTAATTTTTGGTAAGGTTGGTAATTGTAACTGTCATAATATTATTGCTAGGGTGGTAGACCACATTTTTGGCCAACTGTACATTTATATCGCTCGAGGAGATAGTAAATGTTGTCACATCATAATCTGTTATTTTAACCCCCAACGCAAAATGAGGGGTGTTATAACTTTGACTGCTATGTGTGTGTGTCTGTGGCGCCATAGCTCTTAAACGGGTGAACCGATTTGGATGAGGTTTTTATTTGCAATTAGGTTTAAGATATATCGTCTCTGAAAGAATATCAACAAAGGGGTTTGGGTAAAAGTGTTGTCATTTGTAAAAGTCATACATTTTCAAGGTGAGCGGCCATTAGTAAAAGTGGTAAATTATGATAGAATAATTCAAAATAAACATGTTTTGTTACGTAATGTAATACTTTTAAGTGCATCTGAGCCGAGATATTTAATATTCTTACGTAGGCGTACTTTTAGTACCAAAAACTGAACACTTAAATCTTAAATATCTCGGCTCCGAAATTATTAAACGCCATAAATTATATATCTATGTGTATTTTGAGGTCCTCTATACATATAACTATGTAAAAATCATTCGTGGCCGCTTAAAAAAATTACAATATTCTTCAAACAAATTTACCCGATGCCTTTTTTAGAGTTGTTGGTAATTCTGAGACTGCCTACCCTACTCTAGGAATTAAGGCTGTATGTATGTACGAGTATGTATAGTCATGTATGTAAATATTACCTGCTTTTTACAGAAATGAGGGTACTTTGCTACTTTGTCGCCCATGTTAAAAGTGAAAGAGACCTCTTTTGATTCATCCCCCGTAAGCTCCGATAAGCTCGAGCTTTCATAGACAAAAGCCTCGCCAAGGGCCCTAAACAGTCTGGGCAGAGAGACAGCCAGATACCATCTTGATACTATCTAGTACAAAGTCGGAACGAATGTGTTTATAGTGGCTTTAGATTTATTGGTCTGGCGGTGAGGTCTGCAATGGCAGAAGACAACTCCGATTCGTTATCGGAGTGTTTACAGGGCACTTTGGGGTCAAACATCTCCTAGCAAAGATGGGCCTATATGACAACACAGATTGTAGAATGTGCGGCGAGGAGGTGGAAACAATGAAACACTTATTGTGTGAATGTGACGCACTCGCCGGAGTAAGAATGAAAATACTCGGTTGTGGCTACCCAGAACCGAACGATTTCAAGGCTCTGCCATTGCACTCCACTATCCGCTATTTGGAAGGGGTGGAGGCTGCATTGGATTAAGAGCTAAAAGAGGGGTAATTACACAAAAGATCCCATAGGGTCGAAGTGTATCCGTAAGGACCCCATCCATAAGATAAGATAAAAGATAAGAGGTCTGCAATGAATTTTAAGTTTTAGAAAAATAGGAGATGAAAGATAATTTTAATATAAAGATAATTCAGGGAACAAAATAAATTAACTAGACTCAAACTAAGATCTAGGCTTGTACATAGGTACAGTCACGGGATTAAATTTGGTACCCACCTTAGGTCCAAATTCAATCTGACATTCTACAATAATAAGGTTGAGTTTCTTGAGTTACAAATGACTTGACATCTCTAATGAAATTGACGACTTCAAGCATATTTTTCTTGAAATGGGTCCCAAATTAACGCTCGTGACCGTACTATGGGTAATTGATAACGATATCAATACTTATGTAGAGAAGCAAATACTTAAATACATTAAAACATCCAAGAAACAAATACTCGTCACCATCAAATCGTGGGTCGTCAAGTGAACTACGAGTATGTTCCAGTATTACCAAAACCAAAGGATATATCTACTAAAACAGCCTAGATAATTTCAACCCTATACCAGTTTGTAAAAAAAGGTTGCATATGCATAATAGGTTCATTAAGAGATACATCGTTGGTAAAAAGTAACAAAGCAAATTGTTCTCGACGCAAATTTTGTACTGCGACGCGAATTAGTTAACAAAAATGAAAACTATGATTAATTTAAAATAATAGATGAGGTCGATTTTTGAATCCCATCCAGTGACTTAAGCACACTAAAATGGCCCATTTCTCGAGTCGGCCATTTTTCTTAAGATGAGTTGATTAAAACGGCCTCTAGTCTAATAAAATAACACCCTAATGTGTCTAGGTACCTAGACGAATCACATTCTGCGAACGTTTACCTTAGTCCTTAACCTAAACGTTAACCCTCTTAACGCCGTGTCAAAAACAAAAGTCGTTATTCACGCCAATGGCAGATAAAAGTCATTGTCATTTTAAACTTCAGTTATCACTGGGCGGGTTGATTTTAAGGGCACTTAAAATGATAGGAGAGCAGTAAAAATTAAAGCGAATCAAATTTTATTCAAAAATAACGAATACAACGCTCCGTTTTTATTTTTGAACTAGCGACACGCCCTCGCTTTGTTTTAGTTTATGTGAGATTTCTGTAACACCCCTACATTAACCAGAGTTAATTATACATACAAGCATTTTGTGAATAAATATCTAATTAAAAGTGAAAACCGCATCCTTCCAAGAGCACTGGAGTCCACCGGTCTCCCGATAGTATCTACTGTTTGTGTTTTATAATTTTCAATTTGCATCTAACCCTAAAAAATACGTTCCAGGGTAGTGATTACCTCAACAACGACGGTCGGACGGACGGACGAGTTATGTCCAAGCGGCGAGTTTAAGTAGTCCTGTCAGTGCGAACAAAACATATTTTAGCGCGTGATAAAAAAAGATAAAAATGATAAAAGACATTTATTCAGTAAGTAGGCCGTACGGGCACTTTTACACGTCAATAATCTACCAGCGCTTCCCAAGAGGAGACACTGCTGAGAAGAAACGCCGCAAGAAACTCAGCAGTCAGTCATTTTTTAAACATATTACAATGGTACTACTTAATCTAGCATTATATAAAGCAATAAATATTAAATTCAATATAATATCAAATACAGTAGATCAGCAGAAAAACATGCCAAAAATCTTACGTGAAAGATAAAGGAAGAAAAAGGAGAAAAAAAAAACAAAAAAAAACGTGCATTTTCAATTTAGCAGCATGGTTTCTGCCGATGGATCGAACGTATAAGGCTGCTTAATTGAAAATGCACGCGCTAAAATGTGTTTTGTTCGCTCTGACGGGACTACCTAAACTCGCCGCTGCCGCCCGTCTGTTGTTTTTGAGAGAATTACACCCCAGTAATACAATCTCAGCATATGCCATCCGAGAAACGCATCTAATCCATCGCTCTAATCCACAGGAAAATCCTTCCGTGTCGCGGGCGTCAGCCCTCCGGACATTTTGACGTTGTTATTTAGTTTCAGTTGAGTTTCTGATAATACCAGCTTAGTCAGCGGTTAAGGTTTGGTTTAAAATTAATGAATAATAAGTTTATGACTATGCCGTTAGCCTCGTGGCTTAGGTATAATCATTTTTATATGGAAATAAATTGATAAAAGGCAAAATGAATACATGACTATAATTAAATCTAAGATATAAACTCTAAATATACTTTGGGCCGGCCGTTGGTTTGGGATGCCACTTGCGTGGACACCGCTGACACACCTACCCGGAACAAGTACTAGGGCTGGTTTCGCGGCGGAATCAGCGTTGACCCTGAAAAGGCGCAAATACAGTCAACTTGACAGAAGTTACATATTTGAGTCTTTTGGGGTCTCGTATCAAAGCGCCTGATCGACGCAACCCGTGACAACCTTACCCTAACTAATTCCGCGTGGCAAACTCTATCCGCATTTTTTCCCATTTTATTTGGTCTCCAATCGCATAATTAAATAAATAAATAAAATAATAATAAATATCAGGGGACAATGTCACACCAATTGACCTAGTCCCAAACTAAGCTCAAGGCTTGTATTATGGGTACTAGACAACGATATAAATACTTACATAGAGAAATATATACTTAAATATATAGAAAACATCCATGACTCAGGAACAAACATTCGCGCTCATCACACTAATATCTGCCCTTACCGGGATTTGAATTATCTTCCCATTGTTTTTTTTTACCAAGTGCAGTTTCCATTTTAAATTTTTCCCACTTGCCCCTTCGGGCCTTCTGCCAAACTAACATAACCTAAACCTATCTACTTGTTTCTATCTATTTCGACCTAATTACAATGGGATATTTCGCGAGTGGGGAAAATTGTAAATGGAAAATATGCAATGACTAAAAATTTAAAATGGGAACAATGCGACCGGTTAAAAAAAAATGGGAAAAAATGCGTCAAGAAAGTTTGCTACGCGGAATTAATCAGTACGAGGAATCGATCTAACCTCCTTATGTATCTTGAGTACGTAGCCAGTTAACCTTTAGTTTCTATTATTCTGACACAAATCCATAAGAATAGACTTACAAATCAGCGCGTCGAGGGCAGCCCGTTCGATTCCCGTTTAGGCACACTATTACCTATACCGTATTAGTAACAATGGGTGACTTTACCGTTGATATGACTGCGCAAGCGCAGAGCATTGAATACTTAAGTAGATTAAGTTAATTTTGTTTTGCTTTGTATCTTATACTAGGATCCGTCCGTGACTTCGTTCGCGACCGTCTCCCAGGAACAGTATTTTTCGGGATAAACGTCGTTTTTCGCGATAATTATTAATTAATATTAATAGCACACCGTTTGTTGAACGCAAAAAGGGCACAACTAAAAAAAAAACGAGAAATGGCCGTGGCCGAAAAATTGCTTTAATTTATTGATTGCAGAGCAATGCATAGTTTATTTGGTTTTATCGGTTTTTATTTTGTACTGGCTTCTTATAAACATTAATATTTAATTTACAGTTAGGTAACTACGAGTATTATTATATTGGGTTACGTACCCGAAGGGTAGCCAAAATGCTGCCCGTCCGTACTCATTTTAAAGAGCTGTATCATTCGAACTATAATAGATAGCAGGTTGATTTGGATTATGGCGGATTAACCAAAAAAAAAAAAACAAGTGGTCACCAATTCCCCATACATACATACAATAAAAGTACAAAACTAGGAGAAAAAACACAGTACTAAAAATTCTTAAATATGAGTTGGGCTTGCGACGATTTAATTCGAAATCGTAGTGAAATCGGAATGTAATATTTAATATCTACTGTGCAGCGAAACGAAACGGAACCCTCGGTGCGCGATTACGACTCCCACTTGACCGGTTTTTTTGTTTACATGTTGTTAAATACCTCAGCTAACGAAGTACTTATAGCTATATTTCTAACGCGGAACAACGAAGTGCACGATTTATTTCTACCTTCGTAACCCAAAAGGTAACATCAGAAATTCAATAACTAAACCAATTCAAACCTTTTCCTCTTACCATAAGGTCGTTTTTACAACAAAAGTTTATTACAAATACGACTTTTTACTAATTGTACATTTTGAAGGTACACACGTCAGTGAAATGCATTCAGTGACGGTTTTGTAAATGATCCCGCTTTAATGTGGCTGCAGTAAACTGCACTATTTATAGATGCATCAAAGGGCAAGGATTGTATAAAAGTAATGCAGTTCATGTTTCCCAGGCGGATTGATGATCATCTACATTCATGTAGAGGAAGCGAGAGAGGTATGTGTAGTCTACTGTGTATTTTTTTTTGATTTGACACCTTATCCCTACTAAGGTTGTCTGGAAGAGATCGCTTATCTGTGATAAGACCGCCTGTTGTTTACCTCTTTTTTTTAAATAGTACTGTTTCTCTGCAATGTTTTTGTTCGGTGTACATATACAATAAAGTGTTTTGTATTGTATTGTATGTTTGGACATTCCATAGTCTCTGCCTATCCCATTCAAAGACAGCCGTGAACGTATCTATCAAGACGAAATGTCATACAAACTGGCCTCGTCCCAAGATAAGCTATAAGGCTTGCACTACGGGCTACTAGACAACGACGAACTTACTTATACAGTGTGTTACCAGCACCCTGTCTTTTTTTAAAGTTGGTTAAAATAACGTATATTTGTAACGTAACTATGACATACATACATACATAAACTCACGCCTTTATTCCCAGAGTGGGGTAGGCAGAGCTACAGAATTTCCAACAACTATAAAAACTTTTTGATAATTCTGTAACCACATTTTGCACACTTAGGCGAAGATGTTTACCAGTGTATTAGTGACAGGTTGCAAACTATGACAAATTTAATTAATAAACATTTCACACTTTGTTAACTTTCTAACAAAATCATAATTGCCATCAATGTAAAGCACAGCAATTTGACAAGTGTAAATGACAGTCTATTTGATAGTTTGATTATTATGATTTGCCCCCGTACCACGACATGGCTTGTACTAAGCAACAGCGATACTGATAACGACGAACACGCAGCACATGCACTACATTAAAAATGGACAGTAGGTATCTAAGAAAATTACTTGTAAAGTTATTTTAACTGATTTTTAATTGATAATACTTACAAACAATTGCTAAAGCAACATATTATGCCCAATTTTAATAAATGCCCTCATACCGGTAACACACTGTATAGAGTGATGGAACTAGTATTAAACATTCTGAAGACTACAATCTTAAGACTGCAATCCTAAGACCGCAATTACGTTGCAGACCTTGAGGACGAAGACGGAATGCCTCTATGCTAGTAATTTCACAGGTTGTCTTAACCCCACACCGGAACACAATGCAAACACTGCTGCTTTGCGATACAATATGTTCTACCTAGTTCTCTGTTCAACTTCATTAGGATTTTGAAAAGTCTGTTTTTAGTCACATAATGGAAACATTAATCACTTAGTTACAGTGGTATGGCAGTCAGTGCATGGCATGGCAAGACTTAATATGTCGTTTTTATTACTCACATTCCATTTAATAAAAAAAACAGTACAAATTAAAGAACCGGATAAATACCGGACTAGAATCTAAAAGTCCGGACATGTCCGGACATCGGTCAGTAACGATCGGTTCGCGAACATTTATACTTGCAGCTGTTTTTGTTATCTTTCCATTAGATAGCTGGGCCACTGTTTTCGTTGCATCAAACCTTGGATTAATTTTGGTGATACAATACAAGCAGGTTTACGAAAATGCACGAGATTACCCGAGTGTGATGTTACTTTAATCTAGGTGAATATTATAAATATATATTCTGAAACAGATCTGTAAAAGGCCTAAGGCCGAGTTACAAACAAAGAAATAACAAAAAAATAAAAAAACATTTATTCGACCGACAAAACAGACACAAAACGCAACAAAATAGTAACAAATGATTTTTTATCAAAATCGTTAGAGCCATATTCGAGAAATTCAAAGTTCATCCATAGTACAATCGACGTCAAAGATATGTTAACATTTTTGGACCTGATTTCAATGGATTAAGGTGAAAAAATATAAACATATCTTTGACGTCAACTGTACATACCGTTGATAAAAGAAGACTTTGTCACGTTAGACTATTTTGTGATCTTCCCTTGCGATCTATGTTAAATTAAAAATATAGCAAAACAAAGATAAATAGGGCTGTCAACCTACCACGTATATTTTAAATTAACAACCTCCAAAGTTTTTTTCAATTTAACCCCCGAAACTTGTTGACACTCCCACCATTGCTCATCGCTCTAACTCATTTCGGAACGCGGTGGGCGTGGCCAAACCCGTTGATTTGCATTTGACAAATTTTTACGTCAACCCTCTGAATTAATGGTTCCAGTTTCAGAACAAGCCGTAGAACAAAACAGCGGGTGCAGTAGCTCTTTTCGACTCGGTAACAGTATTATGGCTTTTGACATGTTCCAGTTCTCAAAAATTCAAAATTTGTTCAGTAAATTGGCCAGTTGAGGTCTTATACATGTCGGTGATATGGAGTGAATCTACTAGCGCTTTGGAAAAGACCATGATTGCGGAGAAGAAGCTCCGTTAGAAACTCCAGCAGAAGGTAATTTTTTTAATCATAAAATTCAGTTAAACTTAAAAGTTAAAAGTTAGTTAAACACATTACAAGGTAATCAAGGCAGCCGTTACTGCCATATAAATAAGAGCTATCAAAACGTTGGCAATACGATAACTGTACCCTTACCATGAGTTGCAATTACCGTACTCGCTAGCGCGTCGAATGCTCTGTCCCTCGCACTATGCAAGTCTGCAAGGGACAGAGCATTCAACGCGCTAGCGACTACGGTAATCGTAACTCATGCTAAGGGTACAGGTTAAGGACAATATGGTTTTTACTTAGTAGAAATGGGGCGCTGCACACGTTTAAACATAAATATTTCATAAGTCGAGCCATTTCCATTATTTTGCATCATCGAACAATTATAGCTCAGTAATATAGGTCAGAAATCCAGTCTATCCCACAATCTCTCTAAATTCAATACACTCCTTGTTACTAGGTTTTGACTTATCCTTGTTTTTTTTTATTGATTTACTGTTACACACATGCTACATTGACCGCGATTATGTTTCTGTTGCAAACATTTTTTACCGTCAATCCGCAACATTTTAAATAAAGAAAGAAATAAAGAAAAATCGTTTATTTGCTTACATCTAACACACGTACAGAAAAATAAATTAACAAACCAATACAAAAATATAAAAACATCTAAACGTAACGTAGCAAAACGGTTCCTGCTCAGCATGTTTAGTGCGCGTTATATTGCTAAAGTGATACATCTTGTGTCTATGTAAGTTGTATTCCTCCCCAGTATAATGGAGCGGAAAATATACAATTTTCTGAGTTAACATTGACTGTGATGCCGTCGACAATTAATGAAAAAAATACAGCATTGAGAACCCTTTTTTGTCGAGGCTGTAAGAATAAATTGTTTGAAAGTTTTTGGGTTCTTTTTGTTGGTGAAGTATTATTGTTGCCTGGATGTTCTATTGGTTTAGCCCGTGACTGTGCCTGCGGGAATTTGGTAAACGCTGTTTCCTTAGTAAGATGAAGAAAAAGTTTGAGATGTTGTAATGTTTTTTTTGTTTTTAAATTGCGAATCTTTGAATCGTCTAACCGAAACCTAAAAGTGAAGTTTTAGACCATTCTACTTTACGAAAATTCCAGTTGATTTTTCCTTTTTCCGGAAGCGTAATATTGAAAACTTGTTTCTTTGTTATCATTTTCACCGCGCAATGTATAATGTGTAAAGGCATTATTTCGCACCTGCTTTTCATCAGTTCTCAAATATTGCTTGTTTAAGACTGCGCCGAGCGTACACCGGATGTACAGTGGCGCCCTCCTTACTATTATTGTGTTTTCTAATAAACTAAAGAATTTTCTTAAAATTGGTTGGTAGGTTTTTGTACTACAAATAAAAACACAACTTATAGGGTATATCAGTAGTATAATATTGGGCATTCTGGACCACCTCGCTCACTCGGTGGAATGCCCAATATTACGCAAGTGGTCTAGAACGCCCAGCTTTTGAGGATTTGAATATTTGATGCAAGTGGTCTAGAACGCCCAATAGCTTTTGAGGATTTGAATATTCGATGCAAGTGGTCTAGAACGCCCAATAGCTTTTGAGGATTTGAATATTTGATGCAAGTGGTCTAGAACGCCCAATAGCTTTTGAGGATTTGAATATTCGATGCAAGTGGTCTAGAACGCCCAATAGCTTTTGAGGATTTGAATATTCGATGCAAGTGGTCTAGAACGCCCAATAGCTTTTGAGGATTTGAATATTCGATGCAAGTGGTCTAGAACGCCCAATAGCTTTTGAGGATTTAAATATTCGATGCAAGTGGTCTAGAATGCTCAATAGCTTTTGAGGTTTTGAATACTCGATGCAATTTGACATAACATTGTGATATGCGTTCATCTTGATCGTTTATTCGATCGATGCGAAATCAACAATACGAACTCAAACCAAAGGTTTTGCGTTAGACATCAGACATCACTTTAACATAACGCAACTTGCAACAAAAACCAAAAGCTTAACATTACTTGCGCTGGGTTGATCAGGTCCATTGCAAGTCTGACCATTACGGTCACATAGCGGTGCTATGATGTTTACACACAACATGCCTGTGAAGTGGGCCAAACCCCACAGACATGATGCAACCCCCAGGGTGCTGAACCCCGGCTTAAGGCTGCGTTTGACGTGTTTAGGCGGATTCTCCAAGGGCTATCGACCGCTTAGCGCCAAGGATTATTCCTTTCAAATATTTCATTTTTCAATTTCAATTTCAAATTACCACAACACACATCACAGAGTTGATCAGGTTCCGCAACATGATTGTGGCGGGTCCTCCATGTGCTACCGGTCGTCATAGACACGGATTTCCCGATGGTTGTAGTATTGAAATTTGTATATATAATGATCAAATCTAAAAAACTTCGATAGCGCGATGTAGAACATTCTTATTTTTTATATATATACAAAGTCAATTTATTCATCATTTCAACATGAAAACACAAGGATTTTTCATAACAACTCGTTGACTTGATCCAAAATATATTTTGTTATTAGTTTTTGCAAGAATTTATAGTAAAATGTGCTTAAACAAATATTATTGAACAATACTGCCATCTATGAGAGTACATGCGATGCACTTTTATAATTTAAAAGTCCCATGTCAGTTCATCATGTTGAAGCAAAATCTACCTTGCAGACTAGAGAATAAAGTTTAATTTAATGCGTAATCGCAGTGACTGTTCAGTTTATTTAGTAAATATGTGTCATCCGCGGAACGTGAGGGATTAGATTTCATATAGGTACCTGTGTAAGCTCGCAACTTTAATAATTCAATGATTACTGCACAGATGTCTCTTTTAACAAAATCTTAATCCTTAATTTGTCAAATTTGGAAGTGACTCCACCTACAAAGCTAGCGGTTCTGTGTTCGGTTCCCGGTCAGAACTAATATTTGTGTGATGCGCATGAATATTTATTTCAGTATAAGAATGTTTGTCATTGTCTAGTAATAGGAAAAAAAGGGTTTTCCTACGAACATCCGAGTTAGCTTACAAATTAATCTTTATTTAAATATGTATAAAATAAGAATATAAAACTTCGTTAGCGTGACGCGTGCAATTACCAATAGCAAAAAGATATTTGAAATGGAAATTAGTCCTAACTCAATAAATCAGTCAGGCTGATTTGTTTCTTTAACAGAGCAAGTTATAGTTTACAATGCGTTGAAATTTCATGTCACTGGTTACTTGTAGTCACTATGCAAGCAAATAAAGCTAGGTTGCACTTCGCTTTCGAGTAAACAAGTCGGCAGAACAAAGGGTATCGCATATCAAACGATTGCGACTTACTCGTAGTTTCGTAATGAATTTAATTTAATATTAGGGTTGCTAAAAAATATTGATTGTCCATCATGGTGAGAGTTTCAACAAAGATCAACTTGTGCTTATAAAATTATAATATTGTTATAGTAAATAGTCAGCAAGTCTCTTACATGTAAAGAAGGTTTTTTTTAAAATTGTACTTATGATCTTAAAAACCTTTTTGTGTCATCAGAAATTCATATTTTTATGAATCATTACCTACTAGTATAATATTAAAAGATAGATAAGGTTTTTTAAATGGTTTTATTGTTCCTTGTGCTCTGCCTACCCTTTTTGAGGAATACCAGCGAGTTAATACATATTAATGTATTTAATAGTAGGCAGAAGATGATAATTAAACATTTTTATTACTGTAACGAAAGCGCTTGATAACCCTGCTGCGTTTTGCTAAATTGACAACAAATTATTTATGAATACGTTTGAAGGTGCGGTGTTTCATTACTGAGGTGAATCTCGACCGATACAGTTACTTTCAGACTTAAATAAATCACCATGTAAGTATGTATTTTATATTATTATATTTTAGATAAAATTTATTCAAAAATTTTGTAATCAAACTAATTATAATGTTTCAATATATATTACAGGTCGGATTCAGAAGTTTATGGTAATGAGACGAGAGGATCATCAAAAATAAGAAAAGTAAAACCATCCCGAGCGGAAGCACTCGACGATTTATCGAGGTTAGTATTTTTACTTCGTTCTTATTTAGTTCTACGAATAAGAGTGATTTGATAGTTTACTTAGTGTATGATTATATCATTAGTTTATCATAATCATTATTTCCTTTAAATGATTTTAGGTCTGACTCTGAATATGAGATAGCGCCGAAACCGAAAAAAAAATCATCTCGTCGTGCAGTTAAAAGTTGTAAATCAGTCCACGCTGGCTCTCGGGATGATTTATCGCGGTAAGTACATATTGCTTAGCCCTATAAATAAAAACTATTTGTTTAATGGTTTAATTGTAATTTTTTCTCTTAACAATTTTAGGTCTGCCTCTGAATACGAGATAACTAAGCCGAAGAAATCTTCATCGAGCTCTATAAACAAAAAAGCTCAAGCTATCACTTCAGACGATTTGTTGAGGTACGAATTTTGTATTATTAAATGATCGTATTGGAATATAATTTCCTCTAAAAATAAAATAATAATTTGTATGACGGTTTACTTGGAATATGGTTTCAATTGTTTAATGTTTATTTACCGTACGATTCCAGCTCTGACTCTGAACACAAGGTAAAAAAGCCAAAGACATCCTCAACCCCAACAGCGGTGAAACGGCAGCATAACGGAGCAGAAAAAGCTAAAAGGTAAGTTAGATGCTCGTTTGAAATACCTATCTTATTAATGTATTAAAATGTTGTTTAAAATGTTTTTAACCACCACCACACCACAACTTATTTATTTAGAATTTTTAATTTATTCTTTTTTTATTTATTTTCAGCCTGAACAAGAAGAAGGACATTTTTGGATGCGAGTACGAGAGCATTGCAGCATCGAAGGATACAGTGTCAACAGCAGCTATTTCAACCTTCCAGAGCAGAGTAGCCAACGGAGTATCGCGACGTGTTGCATCGGCTAACGGTGAATTTTATATAGATTTAAAGGTGTATAATACTAATGATTTTACTAAATATACTCCCGATGAACGTTGGAAAAAGGCTCTACTAACGCTTAAATTGCAAGCGGATCAAGATTCGTCTCAGTGGAGCCTTCTCCAAAAATTTGTTAAGAACTGTCACACCGTTTTCAAAGATTCAAACGCAGTTTTTTACTCCGATAAAATCAATCCTTAATTAAATAATACAGGTTTTTTTTAATAAATTGATAGAGGTTCGCTTAGCTTTACAAAAAATGCCTTTTTGTGCTACGTGTAGTTTATCTATACAAAAAAAACATTGGGTGGGACACTTACGTACGAATGCACACAAAAACAAATGTACTGAGCTTCTAAGTGAGGGTGTTCAGTTAATTAAATCAGCGTTTCGCTATCGTATTGCCAGTTATAGATTAATAGCGCGTACCGAAAATGAACAGAATTCCATCCATTCTTTTTTTAATCATATGTCTAACCAAATTAAAACATTATTAGACGCTTTACTTGAGACAAATACTTGTATTAAAGTTAATGTGGAACTTTTTTGTACGTTCATGCTTTTTAAAAATAACTCTCAAGAAATAAAGTCATTCGCTACTAAAAATATCGCACTCCACAAAAACTATGATTTTCAGGAAATATTTTTAAATTTCCTCAATAGCATTTTAAAAAAAGTTGAAGAATTCCAAGATCGGGACAGTGGATGGACATTTCTGAATAACAATCATTTAGAAATAAATGTTAATAAATATAAACCGCTATCTGGATCAAGCTTTATCGAGTTGCCTAAATTAATAAAAAATAAAAAAGCATGCATAAATATTCATAATAAAGACCCATTTTGCTTTTTGTGGTCGGTAACTGCAGCTCTTTATCCCGCGTCGAGTCACGCCGATCGAGTAACGTCATATCCCGATTTTCGCCAAGTCCTCAATACGGAAGGAATCTCTTTTCCAGTAACGTTTTCAGATATTACAATATTTGAAAATAATAATCCAAACTTATGTTTAAATGTCTATGGTCTAAAAAAGAATAAGATAATAGGACCGCTTTACAAATCTGAATCAAAAAATAAGAAAAGAATTCACTTGTTACTCGTTGAAGATAGGAATAAATCCCATTACTGCTTAATAAAAGATTTGGCTTGTCTCGTTAAGTGTCAGATAACAAAACACCACGGGAAACTATATATTTGCGAAAATTGTTTATGTTTTTTTTCTTCAGCTGAAAATGTAAATAAGCATGTTTGTTGTGGAGTTGCAACTGTCCTACCGAAAAATGGTTCTGTTATTCAATTTCAAAATTTTGAACGTAAACAAAATGTTCCTTTTGTAATTTATGCGGACTTCGAAACAATACTGCAACCCGTAAATAATAGTGAATCAGAATTAAATACAGATAACACAATAACCCTACAACGACATATTCCTGCAGCATTTGCATATCAAATCGTTTGTTCATCAGATCAGAACAAAAATCGGTTTACATCTTATCGTGGTTTAGATTGCGTTGACAAGTTCATTGATTCTTTACTGAGTGATGTAAATAAAATTAATGAGGTTTTAAAGAGCTACACCTCCATGATATATACTGAAGAAGATGATAAAAAATTTAGAACTTCTCAACGTTGTCATATTTGTAATCATTTATTGTTTAACGATAAAGTAAGAGACCACTGTCATATTACAGGACAATTTCGAGGTGCAAGCCATAATTATTGCAATTTACAATACAAACTCCCGAAATTTATACCGGTATTTTTTCACAACTTATCAGGATATGACTGTCATTTATTTATAAAAAAGTTGGGCGAAATCCCGGGGGCTATTAAAATTATACCTAAAACCAAAGAGAACTACATTTCATTTACGAAGTTTATTATGATGGATGACAATAGTTTAATACAGTTAAGATTTGTTGATTCTTATAAATTTTTAGGAGAAAGTCTTAATAAGCTCACTAAGACCTTACAAAAAGAACAATTCGAACATTTACGATCATGTTTTTCAAATGAAAAACAATTTAATTTATTGACTCAAAAGGGAGTTTATCCCTACGATTATGTAACAGAGTGGGACTGTTATAAAGAAAAAAAGTTACCTCCTAAAGAAAATTTTTTCAACTCTTTAACTAACGAAGTAATCACTGATCAAGATTATGAGCATGCACAGTTGGTTTGGTTAGAATTTAACATTAAAAACTTAGGAGAGTATACAGATATTTATTTGAAGACGGACGTTTTGCTTTTGACAGATATTTTCGAAAATTTTCGAAAGACTTGCAAGTATCATTATCAGTTAGATCCAGCTTTTTATCTTACAGCACCGAGCTTATCATTTGATGCAATGCTTTTAAAAACAGGCGTTCAATTGGAATTAATTAATGATCTAGAAATAATACGCATGATACAATCTGGTATTCGAGGGGGCGTTTGTATGTGTTCCAGACGCTATGCTAAAGCCAACAATAAATACATACCTGATTATGATTCATCTCAGAAAAACTCATTTATTGTGTACATGGATTGCAATAATTTATATGGTTTTAGTATGTGTCAAGCTTTACCTTTGAGCGATTTTAAATTCTTGTCGCAAAAGGAACAAAACGAATTAAATATCACAGCCGTGGATGATAATGCGGAGTACGGTTATATTCTTGAAGTTGATTTAATTTATCCTAAAGAATTACATAATTATCACAATGATTTACCGTTTTGTCCAGAAAAAAGTATTCCACCAGGAGGAAAAAATCCAAAACTTATACCTAATTTATACAATAAGTTTTATTATGTGATTCATTATGTTCATCTCAAAAACTGTTTAAAACATGGACTTTTGTTAAGCAAAATTCATCGCGTCATAACTTTTAAACAAAGTTCGTATTTAAAAGAGTATATAGACCTAAACACCAAATTGCGTCAACAGGCTAAAACAATATCTGAACAAGACTTTTTTAAGTTATTAAATAATGCTATGTTCGGCAAAACTTTAGAAAATAACGAAAAAAGGGTCAACGTGCATCTTGTTAATCAATGGAGTGATAAAAATAATAAGACAAAAAAAACAAAAACCGCTAAAAAGCTAATTTCAAGACCCAATTTTCACAGTGTATCTATATTTTCAGAAAATTTAGTGGCTATACAATTAAAACCTGAACAAATTTTCCTTGATAAACCAATCTACATAGGGTTTACTGTTTTAGAATTATCAAAAAGTCATATGTTCGACTTTCATTATTCAATAGTAAAGCCCTTCTATGAGGACCGAGTTCAGTTGTGTTACATGGACACAGACTCATTTATTTATACTATAGAATGTGAAATTTTTTATCAAGATTTACAAAACATTTTTTTACCTCATTTTGATACAAGCAATTATATAAAAAATAATCAGTATAACATTCCTCTCTTGAATAAAAAAGTTCCGGGTCTGTTTAAGGACGAAATGAGCGGAAAAATCATAATGGAATTTGTAGGATTGCGTTCAAAGCTCTACTGTGTTAGAACTGAAGATAGTACTATTAAAAAAGCAAAAGGCGTTAAAAAATACGTAGTTCGAGATTTAAATGTTTCTGATTATACGAAGGTTTTGTTTCAGAACGATGTTGTAAGAAAGAAAAACATTTTGTTCAAATCCATTAAACACGAAATTTTCACACGAAGTGTAAATAAAATTGCATTGTCTTCCAATGACGACAAGCGATTTATTTTAAATGATAAAATCATGACTAAATCTTGGGGACATAAATCAATATTAAATTTGTTATAAATTAAAGTACAGTAGCTATAGTTGTTGCGTCGAACGAACTTCTATCAATTTATGGACTTTTAACAAGTATCTATCACTATTTGTGAAATATTGTATTTTTAATGTTTTCTTCTTTAATAAATGTAGAATTGTAAAACTTGTAAAACTCGTTGGTTTATTATGGTTTATAAATAAAATGTTTAGTGTATAAGTTGAGAATATTTGTATTGTAATGATTATTACATAAGGAATAAATATATATGTATGTAAGCTGATAATTATAAAATAGATTATAAATAAATAAATATATTGTTATCATAATCAAGTAAATGTTTTTTATTTAACCAATCATTTCCCTGGATGACTTAAGTAAGTTGATAACTGATTGAAAAATATGAACGTAATTTTGAACTTAATGCAATATGTTCCAAATACTATTAAGTTTACATCTAGACTTATCAACTTATTCACGCCATTCACGGATTTATACTACCTGTAAAGATAGGTCCAATAATTGTTAAGTTAATCGCTAGACGATTCATAGAATATTCATAGTGAAATAAATGAACTTAAATTATGAGTAAAAGAAATGTGTTATATTATTTAACATAAAATCAAAGCATTTGATCGTATTTTTCTTTAATGAAGTTAAATTATACAATACTAAATCAGAAAGAGTGCTTCTTGATAGTTCTGATGTTGACATGTTGTTACGTGTTCAGATAATTTTGTTAACGCATGGAAATTGTAATTGATAGGTTGATAACATGTTGTTACATGCTCAGTTAATTTTGTTAACGCATGGAATTTATAATTGATATAAATAGAAGCGGCTATAATAAGTTATCATTCCGTATCCTGATATCTTACATTACAAGAGTTGACTCGTATCTCAAGTTTGGTAAGTTTAATCTGAATTGTTTTATATTTATATATGTTTAATCAAGTGCATTACACTGATTAACATACCTTAAACATCGTTTATAATATTTCTTTTGTTTCAGAATATGGAAGGATTCCAAGATACTCCATTCATATTTTCTCAATATGCCCAGGATCCGTTAGAAGGATATCAAGAAGAAGAAGAAGCTAGGATAGCTGCGAAGGAAAAAACAAAAACTAAGCTAACTAAGGCTAAGAAAAGACTAAATAAAGTTGTGAAAAGAAGTGTACGAGGACACCCGCCATCATTCGTTATAAATAACGAAGCAGCTAAGGGCAATAGACTCATAAAAATTCAAATAATTAATATAAGTGACACCATGCCAGATCAACACGACGACAGCAATGAAAACGTTCTACTCAGTGCGCAGTATGTGGCGAATGATGGATTTGACGAGATAATAGAAAGCGCAGAAAATTTAATAAATAAAATATCAAAAAAGTTATGTGGCTATAGTGTTAGTTATTAAGTGTAAATATGTTTTGTTATGTAATAAATATTTTAAAATTATTTTGTTGTTTTATTCCTTACGTATACTCGTACATCAACCAGAAAGTTTTTTCTTGTTTAGGTGTTAGTGTCAAAAGCAACATTTTTAACTATAAGTAATTAAGATAAACTTCTTTTAAAAAACTTTTTGGTTAATGTTGATTAAATATTAGCACTACTAACAGAAATAGGTATGAGTTGTTATCATTTATTTATTAGAAATAAAATATATCATTTTAAAACAAATGATAACTAACTTTGCTTATCAATGGGGTGAAAAAAAATCAAATTAACAGTAATATTATGGTTTTTATTAAATCATAATATATGTAAACAATCACAATACATTTTTCAAACATAGATAAAAAAATTTTAACGCACAATCTTTGTAATTAATGAAATATATGATCTTTCGTTGTCAAAATACTTCACACAGAGTGAAAATTACAAATGAGAATATAAAGATAAATTATTTTCAGAATACCATTTTTTTATACACATAACATTTTTTAACGCACAAGATTTTTTATGAATTAAACAATTATATGTAGTTCTGTCTTTACAATACTTTTGATACATAGATTCGAATTTAGGTAAGCCATTTTCACCTAAGTCTATTACAGTACAATTACTACATAAATCTTTAACCCATTGAATTTTTTCTAACCCTTTTACATATATTTTCTTGTTTTCCAAGTAGGCGGGAATCATTCTTTTAAATTCCCTATAGTCAACATATCCATCGCGCCATAAAATACCAAGGTTTTTTTCTATCCATCTCACTTGTCTTTTTTCGTTTTCCGATAAAGCCGAAAATGGGTATGGAGGTTTTATTGAAAATACTTGTGTGTATTCATTTGTACTGTATGCAAATTCCTTAACAATAAATTCATTTTTATACGATTTAAATCCCTGAAGATCCACGAACAAACGTTCAGTCATCATGATATTTTTCGTGTAATGTTGCTTAAGGGTTTGTATTCTACAATACTATCATTCAGAATTAGACAGTACGCCGCAGTATTATCGGGTATATCCTGTTCGCACTCTAATTCAACTCTGACATCTATTGAACCTGTTTTTAAGGTTTCGTTTTGACGTGAACAATCGATTACAAAAAGAGGACCTTTCTCTTTAAATTCTTGCGGACTTAACAACGGTGTTTGACCGCGGTTATAATAAGACTGCTGAAATTTAGCGTACTGTTCGTATAATAAAGCATACTTTTCAGCTCCAAAACTTACATTTAAACTTTCATACGGAAAATAGTATGAATTTAAAAAAACTTTGACGTCTCTCAAATGACAATGATCAAACCATGTTACATCTTTGTTGGCCATATTTTTTCTATCCGTTTTTAATCCAATTATAACGTATCGTGGTTTTTCAATTTGAGATGAAGTTTTGATTGACCAAGAATGTTTAGAGGTTTTAGGTAAAAGCGGATACTCATACAGATCCCAATTTCTAAAAGCTATCTGAATAGCACGATCTTTTTCTAAATATTTGAGTAAATTTAATCTTACCTGATCAGAAACTTTAATATGAGGCATACGCCATACTATTTTAGATATAGTAATATTGTCTATGTATTCATTTGTATTCAACTTTACGCTATTTAAATTACTATTCGATCGTAGAAGAATAAGTTCATGTTTACAGTTGATAATTATTTTCTTATAATCCTCTGCGAAACCAAGAATCTTATTTAAAGGAACAGATACAGAAAATGAGTTATGTGTAATTTTAGTACCATCAACGTTCCAACCCCATAACTGTGACATTAACGAATCGAGTTCATTCATGGATATCATATCTTGAAACATATGTAGTATAGGGTTATTAGTTAAAAGTACACTGTTCACCTTTGCTTTTGTCTCTCTATTGAATACTGAAACAGTGCCTTCCACATAGAGAGTACTCGCCGAAGGCAATACGTAAAGATCTTGTTGGTTAATAGGTATACGGATTTCATCATTCAAGTTAAAACTTGTTACGTAGGGTTTATATGAATGATATTCGAAACTTTCAATCGTGTCATCAAAGCTAAAACGATCTGTTAAGTTTAGTATACTCATTTTAACAATCCAATGTTTCTTAAAAATTGTTTATTTTCTTTTGTAAGCTTTGCAAGTTGCTTATTAGGTCTTCTTTTCTTGATAGCACAAAGATTACTAATACGTTTGACGTGCGAGACTTCGCTTTTATTGAAATCTATCATTTTTTACGAAGATGTAAATATATTTGAATCTCTTCACCTCGTAAATTAACTAAATTATCATTTACGTCCAATATTCTTACTTTAAGAGAGCTCAAGTTGATTTGTGTTACAGGGAAATAAATTACGTTTTTCGGTGTTTCTATAATCCGATAGCCTGGTGGTACATTAGGCACAAACTCGTGAATAATATGACTTGGTTTTCCGTTTACAAATGATCCGCTCACTATATCACATTCAACTCGCACTATAGTTGTAGACAGAATGGATACAGGAAAAGGGGACTCTGTTAATATATTAGCTTGAATAGTTTCTTCGCCAAAACCTAGTAACTTGCCAATCGAATTTTCTTTATTAAAATACACATTTTTTGAACACAATATAGACGTCTTTAACGTATTATTATTACATGTCAGTGAAAATGTGCATCCTTGCAGGTGTCTTTTGAGGTAATCATCAAGGTCTTGGAGTTCGTATGACCCTTCAGGAATTTCTATTACTTCGTTTTTACCATAATAAAATTTATTGTTTCTATAATCTATATTAGGTATAGAGTTAAAAGTCGACATATATAGCAACCCGCATTCATATTCACCATTCAGTTGAAAAGCTGGTGAATAATTAGTGATCAGGGTAGAAGAGGTTCCGGTTATAGATAAAGTGAAAGACATCGTGAGAATGATAAGGTTTTTATTATACAGAGATATTTAAACGTGCACTCCAAAACTTTTTTAAATATTTTAAACATAAATGCCCGCAATTTACAGTGTTAAACTTTTGGTAAGTGTTGTAGTTGTAAAAAATATTATGATGTTTTAAATACTTTATTAATTCTAACGGTGGCTGAAGATCACCATAACTATTAAAATATTCACAATAATTGTTATCCTTAACATAGGCTACCCAGTGAGTCCCTTGGTTTTCAGAACTGTCTAAATTTATGATTCCACATTCTACTCTTTTTGGTTGTTTTGGCAAACTATCTCTCATATAAACACCGCGAAAATGAGGTATTTCTTTAGAATACTTTAAAATATCTATATTAGTGAGAGCACGTCTGGGTAACCTTTTATCTAGTTTTTTGTATGTTTTAAACACAACCCTTTGCCGTTCTTATACGGTTTAATATGTAAACCTTTTCCTAATGCAATAGATTCCATCATTTTGTTATGGCGTTCTGAGTCAACTAAGTTTTTCTTTGCAGCTTTGTAATCCCCAACAGCTTTAGCAATCCCAGCAGCCCCTCCTGCCAAAGATCCCAATGCAGAAAGTCCAGCAAAGATAGGTAGTAGTGGTAATATACCTCCAGATTTTGGAATCGGAATTAAACGAGGAACTCGTACTTTTTTGTTATTTGCAAATATCTTTTTTGCCGCAAGAAATGCCTGCTCGATCGTAGTGCCATTCTTTTTGGATTTTTTATTTTTCAATTCCCTACGTATCTTAGAAACAAATTGTTTGAATGATTTTATCCCTGCACCAGCTTTTATTTTAGTCTTCATCACTTTGCTAACTAACCATGAAGCGAGCTTTTCTCCTCTTCTTGTATTTTTTGACTTTAATCTCTGTTTAGCCATTTTATAAAGTTCTAAATCTGCACTGTGACGATCTATTAGGTTAGAATGTTTATCGTAAGCAATGTCGTGTTGCATACACGCGTTGTCCAAATCATTAATTCCCTTATCACCTCTTAACAACCGCTTGTGCAATTTTGTACCTGGTCCACAATAATTATAACCAGGTAAGTGCAGCTCAAACGGTAAGTGATTAATAATACTATTTAAAAGTCCTCTCCCTTTCATATCCAATATAATAATGATAAGTTTTAATACAATAAAGTTAATAAATATACTCATACAATAGCATTTCTATCAATCCAGCTATTTTCGCTATCATGAAGCCCTAACCACTTTACATACAATTTTTCCCCCCTCTTTTTGATCACCTTTTCTATGAGGTAAACATCAGGATGTTTCGTTTTCTGAAGTTCTTGTTCGTAAAATGAACCGAGTATTTTATTTTTTCGTTGATCTTCAATAAGGTAAGTAACTGGACGAGTGCGATTAACATGTTTAACAGTAAATATTTCTGTTGACCAATTCGGTGTATAACCTTTATGAAAGGCACTTTTATACTTGCTTATGCGCACGCTATCTCCTATATTAAATTTATTTGATCCATTGACTAGATTGGATTGTGCGCTTTCTATGTTTTTCTTTACTTTGGACTCAATATCAAAATTAACATCAATAGGTTTAAATTTCGTTGTACGATGCATAGTTCGATTATAGGATTTAACTATATCATCCAAAGGTTTTCCAACCCATTTATAATTTCCAATGAAACTAAAATATTTGTAAAGTTTATTTTTGAGTGTTTTTATTAACCTTTCAACAATAGATGCTTTTTTAATTGAAAACGTGGAATAATGATTTATTTTTAATTTTTTTACATAACAATCAAATTCATTATTATAAAACTCTGTTCCTAAGTCTGTCTGTAAGTTTATCGGAACTCGTTTTGATGATTTAATAATTTGTTCGAATGAATTTTTAATTTCTATTTTCTTTTTAGATTTTGTTGGAATACACCACGCGTACTTTGAAAAGGCGTCAATTACAACCAAAATGTATTTATATCCTCTATTTATCTTATGTAAATTTTGTAAATCAATTAAATCCGCTTGCCACAAATCATCAATTCCTTTTAATAAAACTGCTCGTCGCTTAAAGTTTTTTCGAGCTGACCTGTGTATCTCGTTCACGACTTGCTGCTTTGTCATTGTTTAATTTGTTGAATATAACGTCTATTTCCTTTTTTGTATAAAAGTTCAATTTCAACTGATTTGCCAACTGATGAATTTGAGAATTTATAGTATCAAACATAGAATCTAGATACTCCTTCTGATAAAGGTTCAGAACGAGCTTATCGACATACTGCTTATTAACGGCATCATCAGGTAACAATGGAAGCGCAAGCCCCTTTAATCTTAATGATTGTAAATCGAAATGACCATCATCTGATCGGAGCAAAGCATTATTTTTAAGTTCAGAAATTTCAGATACACGAAGGCGTTTATGAAGATGATGACCAAATTTGTCTATGTTCATTTTTATGATGTATTTGTACGTCAAAAGTTCTGCCTCGACTAACGATAATAGTAAAGTAACTGTTTTATATATTGGCATTGTTAACTAATCCTGCTTCTTGCAGTTCTTCAATAACAGATATGATTTCATTATCCAATCCTGTATTCCCAGCTTCACGAGAAGCTATAAGCAATTTTAATCTTTCTACTAATTCGTTTGGGTTATCCCAGTATACATATGATACATCGGCTTTAACTTTTTTCATGGTCGGTAATCCTTCACCACTTATTAAACGTTCTTTAGCTAATTTAAAAAGAGGTCGTATTACGTATAAATATTTCATGCCTTTGTTGCTTTTTATTGGTTTATTAGGATTAAAATCTCTTCTATGTGCATTAGTTTCTAATAATAAGATTTTATAATTGCGTTTATCATCCTCAGTTACAATATTTAAATCCGGTACTTTCTTATATAGCAATTCGTTTAAACCTGGCGTTAAATAGTAAGTATGGCCATTTACTTTCAATTTTTTATCACTTGTTGTGTATACCGGACAGGATCCCAACATTAGCTTGTCTCGTTCCGTTCGAACACCAAAAGGTATATTTAAGTTGGTAATATAATGCTTTTGAAATTTAGGATCATCACGAGGAGATGCGAAAGAATCTGTCGTCTTAAATGAAATATCATTTGTTGAATCCTGATCATTAGTATGTTCACTTTCCACTCCATCGCTTACATCACTTTCATCGTTGGTTGATGTGTCATCCTCTTGATCTTCATTATCAAGACTAGAATGAGAAGATTTCCTCACAACCGTATGATTATGAATAGATTGCTTCTTTTCTTCACTAGGACTCAATTTTAATCTTTTTACCGACTTTCCCCATTGCAATCCGTCATCAAAATCATTATAATTAGTATTTAAGTAATTATTCTCATTTTTAACTTTAAATATTTCATTAAGCGGTTCTGTTATTGGTTTCAATACTGATTCCAACATCTTATCATTATCAGATTTCATATTACGAATCAGTCTAACCTTCTTTTTAACGGCTTCGACAGATTTAATTACTTTTTCTTTCAAAGTTTTCTCGTCATTCATTTTAAGGTTCATGTCTGATCTTGATGGGGTCCTATGAAGCAATAAATGTTTCATTATAATGCATTATGTATTATAATTAATCCATAATGATAAATGTGTCAAAACCCATTCTATAACATCCAGAATTACGACTACAATCCTTATTTATAACCAAGTAACTATATGGCAGTTTCCATACTTCAGCACACATTTCTCTAAACTGTGACCAAGACATATCGCTTCCAACGTGTTCATCATAAGCATGACGTAAATTCATATCATCTTGTTTAAATAGAATTATTAAGTTAGCATTGTCTCTTATTAATTGTTTAGGTATTTTACTATAAGTTTGATTAAGGTAGAAGCTATCAATATTTTTATGACGTCCCATTGCAAAGTAATCCCTTATATTGTTTTGATTTTCACATGCAACATCATCAAATATAATAATTGAATTAATGTTAGCTTCATTTGGACTTAGTACTTCATCATTTTCACTATATTTTTTAAATTCGACTGATGGAACCAATGTTAATATTTTTTCTAAAAACTGATACATAGGTTGGAAGAGAGTTTTAGAATAAACATAAAGGTTTTCAAAGCGTAGCCCCCGTTCATGCAGTAGAAGGCCGACAATTAAATTAGTTTTTCCACAGTTAGAGGGGCCGCAAATGATACTTCGAATTGTATTCGGTAAAAGTTCTCCATGACGTGAATTGCGATCGTTGCGAACTGTACAAACGACATCCAACTGCAAGGTCTGATTTTGTTTCACAAACTTCATATCACTACGTGTTGTAAGCATGAAAGGTTTGTACTCAATGAGCCTAGACTTTCAAGATATTAGGTAGTTATATGTGAATATTAAGTTTCAGAACAAGAATGTGTTCAAGTATTTTAAAACCGTAAGAGCATTCTAGACCACTTGCATCGAGTATTTAAATCCTCAAAAGCTATTGGGCGTTCTAGACCACTTGCATCGAATATTTAAATCCCCAAAAGCTATTGGGCGTTCTAGACCACTTGCGTAATATTGGGCATTCCACCGAGTGAGCGAGGTGGTCCAGAATGCCCAATATTATACTACTTATATCACATAGTTTAATAACAATTCACCTTTGAGTTATCAACTTAACGGAAAAAACGTGGCCACCTTTTCCCGTTAAGCTGACTACTCAAAGGGTAATTGTTATTAAAGTTTGTTACGTATCCCATAAATTGTGTTTTTACTTGCGCTACAAAAACGTATCGTCTGATTGCAAGGATATTCTTTAGTTAATAGAAAACACAATAAATAATATAATAGTAATGAGGGCGCCACTGGACGCTCGACGTTTGCTCGGTGCAGTCTTAACTTGTTATTGTGTCCTAGTGTAGAAAGATCGAATAGGCAGATCTCTCTACAGGCGGGCGTTGTGCCTGGGGGACCGAAGTCCATTGGGATGAAGTTGCAAGTGGTATATATGTCAACTGACTGGAGAAACTTCGTTAGCGCGATGTAGAACTTTAGTTCCGTTGTCTGACGCTGGTGGCGCTGACGAGTTGGTTGATACATGTTGCCGTTAGATGTCGCTAGCTCACCACACTACTGCCGGGCTAAGGCCTCCTACATGGATTTCTTAACTCCCTTTCCATTGCAACCTCCAGCCAATCTTTTAGGAAAGCGATCAAGTCGTCCCGCCATCTCCACCTGGGTCTGCCGCTGTCTGTAGGCGTCCTGGGGGAGCTACCGAGTTACCGCTTTAGTCCACCTCTGTGGGTCCATGCGGCAGACAAGTCCAAATCAGAATTGAATAGAATAGAATAGGACATTTTTATTTCAGGCAACAAGGAAAAAAAAACACTATACCTTTACAGACTAAGGTACAGTACCCAAACGAAAATGTCATAATTAACTTCAAACTGAACATCAAATGCAAGTGTGACAAGGTTTATAGTATGCTTCAACATTTTTATTGGGTGACTGTTAATACAACAATAATAAATGTTCAAAAAAACTATGAACCAACTTCTAATTGTTAAGTTCTGTTGACTTTCCATGGACCCCAGA
Source organism: Acleris laterana (assembly GCA_963966035.1). Classification (NCBI taxonomy): domain Eukaryota; kingdom Metazoa; phylum Arthropoda; class Insecta; order Lepidoptera; family Tortricidae; genus Acleris; species Acleris laterana. Next base: position 2,736,217 of record OZ014453.1, read on the forward strand.
CCAGATTGTGACTAAATTTAAATGGTAAAAAGATAAAGTGTAACAAAGAGCAAACTCTTAAACTCTCTGTTGTTTGGATAATGTCGTCAATATAATGATGATTAATCAAAATCAAACCAAATCAAATTATTTATTCATAAAACAGAAGTGATGTACCTACTTAGTTACAGAGGGATTGTTACTTATAGAATACTAGTGACCCGCCCTCGCTTCGCTTAGGCTTATGTGAGTTTTCTGTAACACACGTACATAAAACAGAATTCATTATACATAAAAATCTTCCTCTTGAATCACTCTATTTATTTTAAAAAATCGCATCAAAATCCGTTGCGTAGTTTTAAAGATAAAAGCATACATAGGGACAGGCAGACAGACAGCGGGAAGCGACTTTGTTTTATACTATGTGTAAGGATGAGCAGATAAATTCTTGCTTGTGACACCTTACGTTACACTAGGCGAAGCCTGTCTTGTAGAGTGACATTACACACGATTACTCAAACAGATGTGTGAGTTTTAAAGTAAAATAAAATAAGAATAACAAAAAGGTTAAAATTACCAAGTACATATTTTTTATTTCACAAATTTCACATTTAAAACTAAAATAAAGTACACCCGCGACGCTACGAAGAACTTAACGACGACATCTCGCTTGTCCCATCCATTCAATGGTTCAATTGCGCCATCCATTCAGTCGTTTCAGGGGAAAAAAGAACCAAACCGAGGAGGTCACAAACATTACTGTCCTCGCGCTAAGCCCTGATAGTCTTAGACATGTGAAAATGACTACAGGGATTACCTATTATTTTACAAAGAATATGCATTTCCTCGAAAGGCATATTTCGAAGCATGAGATTTTTTCAAGTCTAACCTAACCTCCGTAATGAATGCTTAAGACTGCGCCGAGCAAACGCCGAGCGTCCAGTGGCGCCCTCATGACTATTATTGTGTTTTCTAATTAATTAAAGAATTTCCTTGGAATCAGACGAAATGTTTTTGTAGTGCAAGTAAAAACACAATTTATGGGATACGTAACCAACTTTAATAACAATTACCCTTTGAGTAGTCAGTTTAACGGGAAACGGTGGCCACTTTTTTCCGTTAAGTTAATAACTCGAAGGTGAATTGTTATTAAACTATATGATATACGCTATAAGTTGTGTTTTCATTTGTAGTACAAAAAAAAATCATCCTATTTCAAAAAAATACTTTAGTTTATTAGAAAACACAATAAAAATAATGAGGGCGCCACTGTACATCCGGCGTACGCTCGGCGCAGTCTTAAGATATCAGCAAAAAATAGCGTTACATGAAATTTTATTCGATGAAATGATACAATCTGCTTATAGAGTTAAGTTTTTTTTTTGTATGTTTGATTTTTATTCTATTGTTTCTTTCAGTGTTCAGTTATGACTATTATCTAACTCCGTGCCTTTTGTCATGCCATTATATTCGAAAAAATAAATTCACATCGTTCCAGAAAATCAAAAACGCATACGGAAACTCGCAGTTAAAATAAAATACTGAAGTTTTCGTACAATTATTCAGTCAGCAGGTGCTCGCTTCATCAGCCGTTGGCCAGTCGCCAGCATTCGCTCAATTAGTGCAAGGGAATTAAGGCTTTCCAGTCACTGGTAATACGTAAAACGAGGCATTTGTGACCAATTTTTAAATGGATGTCATGAAGTAGTTGGTCTTTAAAAGCCTTTGAGTTTCCAAGACGTATAATCATAGTAAAGTGTCACGAATGCAATGTCATTAGTTGGAAAACGATATGACAATTTTCATTACCGCATAATTTTCACTCTGCTACAAGATATGTTTGACCAGGTTCCCCTATGGAATCCCCAATCGTCATTTCGATCATTGAATACAAAACGGACACATTCCAAAATGAGTCAGTGTTGCATTTTAAAATTAGAAGCCGTTCGTGTAAGATTTTTAATGCAAGAGCAAATTATTTTGAAATGTGTCTGCTTTGTATTCAATGAGCAATTTGTCCTAATGCATCGTTTGTAAAAATTTTCGTTTAACCTTTCCTGCTTAAATTTTAAATCTTTTTAGAGTTGTTTTAATACAACCATAACCTAACTCCAGATATAATTGAAAAACTTAAAAAGTTGCCTAACTCAACTGGAAACCAGTTTAGGGCAAATGAGAATTCGGACAATTGATGTGCTAGGACAAACGTTGTTAGGGATTCTGAGGTAGGTACACCCGTTTGACCACAATGATGCTAATTTTACTTTTGCATGCAGCCCCTAGGAATCGATTTTCGAATTAATTTTTGAACAATATGCAACATTTATAAAAATTGGTCTAGTATTTATTTAGTTTTAGAAAACAATGGTTTTAAAAATGTAGCCTTTGGAGCACCTCTTTTTACTATATCAGACATTCACCTATTCCGATCGTGTGTGTTACCTGTAGACACGCACACATATCCCTGTCTTTGACTTTAACATGCGTGTCCCACTCATACAGGCATGTCTTTTCATCTTATTCATTGTCTTGTCAATAATGATACAGCATGCTACTTTTTCTCTCGTTTATCTGGAATTAAATTTGTCAGAATGTCAAAATTTACTTCTAATTAAAACAAAAAGTGTTTTACAGCATTTGTGAGAAGTAGTACTGTAAGGGTGTTTATTCTCTGTCCATAGGCTGGGGACACGTTGTATACACTCGAAAAATTCACCCTCCTTGTTTGAAGAGTCAGATAAAAACATTCTTCACTTGAAATAGAAAATATTGAATAAATCCGAGATTATAAAACAAAGCCTCCTTGCAAACGACGGGATTGAACACAAGATGGCGGTTGACTCAAGTGTTCGCGATATCGCGATCTCAAACTGTGTAGTACCTCCTCGTAGTGAGAGCTGTACCAATATTGGATTGAGTTGAAAAAGATTCGGTGAATTGTAATGTTGAGTTACGTATACGTTACTATTGCCAATTTCGAGTTATTTATACACACTCTAATGTATTTATTAGAGAAATAAGTACATGGATATCACACGCGAGAGCAATTGATCGGCAATAGAGTACGTTCTCTAATGGACTAAACAGAAGTACAGTTGATTATGGACAGTAACTAAAACATTATAGGGATTTACTACTACGCATACAAACTATTGGTATACCTAGTGGTTACTTGGTATCGGATTTTGCTGTTTAATGCTCTTCACGGTTTATCACATTCGCCAGACATGTTTATGTAGGTATATTGTTATACAGTTTTGCAAAGTCACACACACACCCACTCACGCGCATATACACATATATGACACCTCATTCCTCGCACAAGCCCCCAAACGCTTGACACTGTGTATAAACATAAGTAGCTATCTTCTTGTTCTTTTTGTTTTATAATGTTTTGCTTGTTGTTGCTCTGTTTCTCGTGGTTGTGGCAGAATACCAGTGTTTGGTTCATGATGAGCAACGTTATACGCTTTTGCCCTGCTGCAGCGCACACATTCTTTTGGCAATTTGTGTGTAATGTTAGTGTCACTCTGCTGATTTCTTTATTTTTGTCAATTGTATGTGTGATTTGTAGTAAGTACGCAAATAAACGTTTTATCTACCGTAAAAGAAGTTGCTACTCTAGTCCGTAACTTTGTCCGGTTAGTTTTGTTTAAACTATGCAATAGATTTTTATACGGCCTAACACCGGAATATAAAAGTGTGGAAACAGCTGTTTGGCAAAGTTAGTGGGTATGATTGGAATAGCAATTCGGATAAACCCTGTAAGTTCCTTTAATTCATTAAATACTGTATTTAACTGCAGTGCTAAAGCCAGCAGATGACTATCATTATTTGGCAGTCTAATAATTAAAATGAGTTGAACTCAATGTATAAATTTCCAAATTATAGAACGATTCTGCACCGCTGCCACGAATAACTTATATGGGTGTAACGTATACAAGTGCATAAATAAAATACACGTTTTGGGTTTAAAATTCGAACTGTAATACGAGGCGGAAAAGAAGTCATTCCAGGGCATCTATTTTACTGGGTAAAAACTACATTGCTTTTGACCTGTTATCGTATTGTCATCATTACGATAGTCAAGTTAACTACTTGATAGTAATAGCAGCCGAAATAAAAACCATTACTCGTCAAAGGCAATATGGTTTTACCCTGACACATTGCACAACCATAAAGTTTCGGAATGTTGATAATGTTGACAGTCGTAAAAAATGCTGTTATTACTATTCTGTCACACGCAATATACAAGTTTAGTATCGGTCTTTCTGCTGTCAACATTATAAATAATAATAGTGACAGCTAATAATAAAAGAAAACCACTGCTAAAGAGGTTTCGTCACTATGCAGTTCTAATAACTTTTTGATTTACCCTTGTAAAACTCATGTCACAGAACGCCTGGCTTTACAGACATTTGTTCTATTGCCTAACGCACTCGCAATTGTTTTCATTTTGAAAATCGAAGGCTTGTCTGTAAGATGAAAATATATTTTCCGCTTTGAAGTCGATTACGGTTGCGAATGCGTTAGGCAATAGGCCAGCTGTTATCTGCAATTGTTTTATATGACCGGGGATACCATTGGAGACCTTAGGACTGAAGTCATAAATCGCTTTGGGTGATTTACAAAATTTAGACAACGGATGGTTTATCTCTAGCAGATGTGTTTAACTGAGAGGATGAGTGAAAAGTGTCTTCCCTTGGCAGTTTGGTAAAAAAAGAAGTGTCTTCCCTTTTCAGTTTTGTAAAAAGCCTCTTTTTGTAAGCAAACACATTTATGTGATCCTGTCGTAAAAAAGCAAAGATCTACAATGTTTCAATGCAATCTCCATACACATTTATGCGACAATTTTTTTCACGACCCTCCCCCTGTAGTAAAATTTCGGCGCTCGCTCTTTGAATTTTAATATACAATTTAATCAGGTTTAAGGCGTTTTTATAACTGCGTGTCAAGTTTAGGGGGCCCTAGTTAATAGAGGTTGTTTTGGAAGTGGTGTATATTTTTTATGGCAAGTTGAAGGCTGACGAACACACATGACCATTTTCCACTTGATGAAAAGTGGAATAAAATGACTTTGGTACCCTAAAGACTAAAAATGCCTCATGCTATTAATTTCACTGTTGGTCGTATCCCCATACCGGGACACAAACACTGCTTGCTGGTAGCAGTCTTAGGGCCGTATTAATAAACTCATCTTGACTGAGATGCGCGTCACAAGATACGTCGTAAACGTCAATCCATAGAAAATTGTCATTATTGAAGGATCTTGAGACGAGCCCTAGGATTGCAGTCTTGAGATTGTACTCTAAACATTGCAAATGTCTCAGAGCCCACTTATCATCAGGCATGCTCGTTGCTTTCTAGCCGTAAGAAAAAAAATGAAAACTGATTTAAAAAATTACTTTATTTTTTAATACTTTTCTGCCAAAAAAGGATGCCGTCTCACGCCTGCAGGCCTTACTTATCCGCTCAAATACCATCACGTCCGTTTCCGCTCTACTTACCCAATATCCACGATAAACATTTACAAAAATGCCAACGCTCCCCGATACGGCCTTAATAATTAGGTGCGACGGTCCGGCTCTCCCGCGCCTCCCCTGCAACCGATTTAAAGGGATTAGCTCAGACGTTTACGAGCCAATAAATTTGGGCATCCCCAGCTCCCCCGCATTGTATTTAGATGCATTACCTGCATTTCCCCTGCGCCCCGGCCTCCCCTATCGGTGTAGTTTCATGCACCTGCCTTGTTCCATATTGGAAAGTGCCCGGTGACTTTAGCGTTATGCGGACATGTTTCTTCCTCTAGAGTTTTATTTGAGATCGTGAAATACGGTTCACTTAGCATATAAGACTGGGTAAATTGAAAGAAATATGAGACGAGGAAGACTGACGCACGTCGTAAGGTGCTCTGTTCGTTTATTTATACAGGCATCAGCCCGTGACTTTGTCCGAGTGGATTACGCTATTTCTTTAGTATTGAATCAAACAACGTACCTTACTTACATACAGATGATTGAGATAGGCGTCATACTTGTGAAAGGGTGTTGTTCAGGGGGTCCAGTCTATCCATGTTTGCAAGGATGTATTTTTTCGGTCAAATACCGTAAAATGTTCCTACTTTGCTCCTCCAAGGGTAACAATGCTCCATAGTGACTATTTCGTTGGTTACTTATAATATAAGTAAGTAAATGAAAGCAAAATAATGATTTACGATGGAGTATAATTACCCAGGGGGGAGCAAAATAGCCACATTTTACGGTATTCTAGATAGTTATGGCTTTTAACCAATTCAATAGCGGATAGAGTTATACAGATCTTGAATGTAGAAAATGTTTCTTTTATCTTGGTGTATCGAATCTCATATTTCATCACTTAGTGAAAAGAATTAAGTTCAAAAGTCTAAACATTTCGAAATATCAGATACGAGTTTTTCCCAAAGTAGTAACGATATCGTTACTAAGTACTTAGTGCTCGTTTCCACGGAACGTAGTATAAAAAATTACGTAAATTTCATTCAAGTTAGACTTCAAGCTCCTAAACTAAGAAATTTTCAACAAACCCGTTCAGCGGTTAGGCATGATGCCAACAAACAGAAAAACAGTAACAAATCTAAATGGAGTCACACTATTACTTTTTCAAAAACAAATTCTAACTTTTTCCCTCATCTTCGTTCTCGTAGAATTTGTTCATAGCTATACAAACGTGAACTGTGTAATTACAGTTGATAAATTTTAGTCTATGCTATGCCTCCTAGCTATCTTTGTGCAAAATCACGTGGATCCGTTGATCAATTGTTGTGTAAAAGTAGAACAAACCAACGAACACTTCCAAGTTCAAATTTACACAGTATAAGGCCCGTATTAATAAACTAATCTCAACTCTAATGCTCGTCTCAAGATGTGCCAAAAATGACAGTGTTCTATGGTTTGACGTTTACTTTGACGTATCTTGTGACGCGCATCTCAGCCAAGATGAGTTTATTAATACGGGCCTAAATTAGAAGGTACTGAGACTGACACTCTTTAGTTATTATAAAGTATGTATGTATGTAAACACTTTATTGTACAAAAAAAAGAAAATCAAATACAATATATACAGAATTAGAATGTACAAAGGCGAACTTATCCCTTTAAGGGATCTCTTCCAGAGTATATAGACATGCAAATGTTCAAGACCTCGTGGACTATGATAATTTTGACCGTTCGACGTTAGATACGAGCTCGCCTGAAACACGTTCCTTTGATGCATCTTGTACTCGATTTCGTAAAATATGAGAATTCTTCCAAGCAAGATCGACCAGTAAAAGACAAAACTGACCGTCACAAAAATACGGTGTGCTTTGCAAAGTCACTTAAGACGTGGGAATAAGTCACTGGTTTTTTTTTTTATGGCATAGAGATGACAAACGAGCACACAGGCCACCTGATGGTAAGTGGAAGGAAACTGTGACCCATAGACATTCGCATTCACAAAACTGCAGAGCAATCCTAAGACTGCAAATGTGTTGCCAACCCTGAGGACTAAGATGGAATGCCTCTATGCTAGTCATTTCACCGGCTGTCTTATCCCCAAACCGGAACACAACAATGCGAACACTGCTGTTTGGCGGTAGGTTAATGGATAAGACGGTGGTAGCGATCCGGACGGACCCTCACAAGGTCCTACCACCCGCAAACCACTTACTACTTTATGATCAAGCAAGTACTTGTTCAGTCAATTATTCTAGTTATGGCTTTTAACGTAAAGACCTCGTCGGTCGTGCTGTTCTCCTAGTCATTATTTTTAATTTGATGTTATTGACCTAACATTTATAATTATTTTATTTGTGTTAGTTGTATTAATTATTATTTATTACTTTGTAGTATATATTACACTAGCTGTTCCCGTGTCCACTTCGTTGGCCAAAACATTTTTTTTGAGTTAATAATTTTCCCGCTTATTCCCGTTCCCGTGGGAATTTCGGGAATTCCTTTCTTAGTGCACCTCTACGGTACCTAAGCTACGTCCCTTCCAAATTTGAAGTGCCTACGTTTAGCCGTTTAGGCTGTGCGTTGATATGTCAGTCAGTCAGTCAGTTTCTCCTTTTATATATTTAGATATATTTTATATCTGAAAAAATGACCTTCTGGAGTTTCTTGCATTCTCCAAAATGATGGTTTTGTCTAAAGCGCTAATAAATTCATTGTATACTTATTACCGACGTGTAAAAGAGCCCTCATGTTGCAAATTTACTGAAGAAATACTGAAATAATTTTGTATATAAGCTACGCAATGTAGACCGAAATCGTCTTTGGCAGATTTGTGAAACGAAAGTCGTAATTTTGTTATAAAATTAACATGTCCCACACCAAAATTTATGTTGTAACTTTCAAGTTAACTTTCAAGAGCTGTAGAAATTTGCAGGTCCCCGTTGTACTGTAGTTTGTTCCAAGAATCTCGGTTTGACCCGTACCCGCAACGAGTTGGCAATCCGACTGCAGTTGGAAATAAACTGCAAACTTCTAAAACAACTCCAATATAAATGTTTATTCACTGAAACATGCTGTAAGTAAATGGTGCAGTTACGAAATTATTTTTCGCAGTAAATTTTTGGGACAGCAGTAGTTTTAGGTTTTATCAAATATTTGGAATGAATGTTCCAATTGATTCCTAGACCACTTAGGACTATGACAAATTGACACTGTATATAATACCATGAGATATCTCTTACGTTTTGATTGATTACGTCACTTTGACATAGTCCAAAGTGATTTAGGATTCAATTTCCTTGACTGTTCATGTCGATTTTATTATTATACATGTATCTTCTACCTTAGGTAACTGATACATCTCATATATAGTAACTATGAAAATGAACAAATATTTTCCATGTACAGTCAGCTGCAAAATTGCATGGACACCTTAACGTCGATAATCCTATGAGCACTCGATTTCAAGTTCGCAACAAATAAACTAGATGGCGCAGTTTACTGATCTAGTTCAATTGCTTATTACTGCAATTTCTTAACTACACAGCACTAGAATCGATATTTCGTCTTGTCAACCATATGAGATGGTGGCACAGTTTATAAGCTTCATGCGTAGGTGTGCTCAATGGATGGGAGTTCGAATCTCGTTAGTGGCAAGCATATTTTTGTTTTTTTTTTTAAATATTATTTGCTTACGTTTACAATGATGGAACATAATAAATGCATTATTTAAAGCAGGAAAAATTCGTCATTCTTAAAAATGATACTACTTTTGTGGTTTAAAATCATTTAAAGACTGTATCGTTTAGTATAAATACATACAAAACCTAGTCTAACTTTTGACATCCGTATTATTTTAAATTACAATGTTGTGAGGATATGACCTGCAGGTGTTTTTTAACCATTTCATCTGATATAATATGGTTAACTTTTGTGTCTTGGAGACTTTATGATGCTTTCAAAATCGTCCCCAAAATATATTTCGGACAAGCCTATTGAGCTCAATTTGAAGTATTTCAGCAACTCCTATAGTATAATTTTAAAATGCAATAGGTTGGTATGCAGCCAAAACATGTGAACTAAGTGTCCCCTTCATGTTTACCCGAATGAGCATCCGCAGAATAAATATGATAGATTTTTACTTTCACACAAAAGCGACTTTTTACGTAATGTTTTGGTTTCCCATCAAAATCTGGTGCGAGCGGGAGGAGGGAGACTAACCAAAGGTCTCAGCCAGACCCAAGCACAATGGACAATCGTGGCGTCTAACCATCGGTAAAACACGTCGATAGAAACGCTTCTTAATAGTTATAATAGATGTCAAAGTCGGAGTTGTAATGAGTAATATGCCATATTCTCAAAATGGCCACCGCCCATCGCCATCCATGCCTTTTTTTTATTAAAAATAAATTAAAGAGAATGCTCAGATGTTTTACTTTGGGAATCATGTGTAATTATGGTTTGCGTAGTATGATAATTTTTTTTGGTTACGTTGTCTAGCTCGCAAACAGTAAAATTTATTTTGCTATTTGTCCACTTTCGTTAACATCACTCAGATGGATTAGGTAAATTTTGACTAAACCATATGCCTCAAGTCGAGCCCGCAGGATGAAATGTGTACCTAATAAAAGCACTAATTAAACACATGTACATTTAAATCTAAAAAATACTTTAGGAAAGAAAGACGACTACGTAAAGTTGTATTTATACTTAACGATACAGTCTTTACTTCTTATAAAATATTTGAGTATAATCAGTTTATCTCAATTTGACTAATTATTTACAACATTATAACAATTTTCCATCTAACTATTGAGGTCTTAGCTTAAGTATTCATTTCCGACATCGGAAAGATGATTGAAGCTTTCCCACAATAACTAGTAATAACAAATATAATTCAAAAAAATAGGGACCGGGTTAACGTAAAGTGCGCGGTTGTTTTATACTGTAAACATTTTTTTTTAATGAATTGAACTCTGCGATTGGAGCTGCGTGCGTATGACCCAAAAACAAAGCGTAGTAATTGCTTCGATGTATTGAATTAAAATAGGGAACGTCAACGCAAATGCGTTAAACACCTGCACCTGCGCTGCGCATAAAACAACCGCGTGCCTAAAGGTTAAACGCATTGTAATAGCTGTCTTTTACAGTTTTGATCATGATCAGTCATCAATAAATTAAAAGTTCTGCTAGCTCCATGAAATAAACCAAACACATTTATTAAACCAAACACACACCAAAAAAGTTAACATAGAAATAAAGTTGACAATTTAAAATAAAAACAAATTAACTCGGGCGTGTGACAAAGGGGGCAATAAAGTATTTCGTTAAAATATATGATTAAATATCATAACATAGCTCAGAAACTTAAAAACGGCAAAATAAACATTCATTTCGTTTATTATTATTAATGTTTTACGCAGTGATGGATGATGATGATGATGACGTGATACGTTAATCAAAACCCGGTCTCCACTAAATATATCACACAAAATATATATATAAGTGTAATTATTTGCTTAAACTTAATATCTAGTGTAGCCCCCACCTTGTTCGATCACAGCTTGCAAACGGGAGCGCATTGAGCCGACGAGATTTCTACACAGATCTGACCCGCGAATACTGTCCCATATTTTTAAACAATGAGCCTCTAAAGTTTCTGGTGTTCGCTCATTCTGTTTATCCCATCGTTGGACGATAACGCCCCACAAATTTTCAATGGGATTTAAATCCGGCGATCTAGCAGGCCAAGGAATAACTTTAATGTTATTTTCGTGCTGGCTAAACCACTCCCGCACAATACGCGAACGGTGTATCGGACAATTATCTTGCACGAAAGATATAATTGGCAACTGCTCTTCAGGATACACATTCCGAACAGTGGGCAACATGGTCTCCTCCAGCACTTCCACATAGTTCGCACTATTGGCTCGACTGGGTAGCCTCACTAGTTCTCCCGGGTCAGCTCCACTCATCCACCCCCACATGTTCACGCTGATGCGACCAGACTCCATGTTGGGCACTACGTGGCCGCTATTCCACCGCGTATTATTGCGACGCCACAGACTTAGACGTCCATGTTGACTCGATTTAAACGTTTTTTCATCAGTAAAGATGACATTAGACCAATCTAAATCCAAAAGCTCCAAAGCAAACTCTAACCTTGCTCTTTTGTGATTATCTGTCAGCGATGGTTTGACTGCGTGTCTACGATAATGCAGACCCTCACTGTGAAGAGCTCGACGGACGGTGTCCACGCTTGTGTCAAATAAACTGGCGTAGTGGTTAGTCGGTATAAAACCATTCTCCTCGTAATCCACCACCATGGCTAGACGCTGCGGCGCGTCTATAAGCCGTGGTCTGCCTGTTCTTTGACGGTGTAGCAAAGATCCTTCTTCTTCAAATCGGCGTACCCAAAGAACCACGGTTTTCCGCTATAACAAAAAAAAGAATAGTTAACCTATGAATATTAAGTTTTGTTTGAACAAAACACATCAAAAATACTTACGTTTACTCCTGTCTCTCTGGCTATATCTGATAAATTCTTGCCTTCGTTATGCAAGGCAATTATTTGCGATCTTGTAACTGAATCAATATTACAACGTGAACTCATTTTGATGAAATAATAACGCAATTAAAAACTCAGTAACCGTACGAGGAACAGTGAACAAAGGATTGTGCATAAGTTAAATGTAAAAACGAAACCGGTATTTATAAATTTTCATTCTACCCTCTTCTGATACTAACGTATTTCTTAGAAAGTAAGCAGAGCCGACTATAAACATAAACTGATAATATATTTTGACAGGTTATCAAAACGTTCGATGGTCGAACGGCATTTGGCATTGCCTATGATACAAGAGGTTCATAGTTCGATTCCGCTCGGGTAAAATGGATTTTGAATGTGTTTTTTAATAATCTAATCAATAATCCGAGTTTGGAAGTGTGGACTAAGGGCCTGTTTCACAATCGACAAGTAAATTTATCTGTCATATAAAGTTGTCTCTCTCCTTGTCTATTTACAAGTGTACGACAAAGAAAGGGCTAAACTTATCCGTCAAATATCCTTTACTTGTCGATTGTGAAACAGGCGGTAAGAATAATAAAGTTGACAACTATGCAACTGCTTGGTTCTTGTGGAAAAAAATATTTTTCATATTATAAGGTAATGCAGCGCCATCTAGTGAGATCTGACTGAACCAGTAAGATTTACTAATAGCTGCTAACGCCCCACAAGCAGACAGATGGCGTCGACATTCACCTGCAAAGCATTTTAATTCTCAATTGTCCATGCACTTTTGCAGCCTACTGTACTTTTAAACTTGGAAAATAAAACGTTTGCAGAGGACACTGAGATACTGAGAAGTAAGTATACAATTTATTTTTAGCATAATTCACATTTTCTACTGCCACTAAATCCCAAGAAACGTTAATTAAATCCAACTGCCAATAGAAAACAGAAACACAATTCCAGTTTCAGTGGAAAGCAAGCACCAAAAAAAAGTGGCGCCCAAACGTGGGGCCAGGCTATTAAGGACAGCTGTGTCGCAGATTTATCCGGCCTTACGTTTGATGGATCATTCCAAACCTTCACAAAACTTCCCAGCAAGCCAAAATAACCCTTCAAGCAGCCACATAAAAGCCAACCATATTTGAAGATTTCGGGTAACGATAAACCAGGACCTTATGACAATTCAGAGTTGAAATTGCAGTTTAGGAGTTTTGCAAATTGATTATATTTTCATTGGTTAAATTTATAGTTGTACGATGGAAGATGGACGTATGTTTGAGGTTATATTGAATTTGATGACAAGTATTATTTTCTTAAGAATTCACTTGATGTGGAATGAACACGCACTTTATGCACAATTCAGTGAATCTTAAAGGAATCATTATTTGATATAAGGTATGCTCTGAAAATTGTTCTCTTCAATGTGCAAATGGGATGGAAAAATAATTTTCAGAGCTTTGGAAATTAAGTAAGTTGTGGTAGTAAGTGTAGTAAATGAAACAAAGGGGGTTAATAATAAAAAAAGTGTTGGCTTCGCCGATGGTATTACTAGGTACTTATTTACAATTAAAGCTATATTTATACTGGACGTTATTTTGTATAACGGCTTTTTTTATAGCCGGTGATAGGACCTTAAGCAGGGCTGGATAAACCAGATTGCAAATGCCATCTTGTTCGCCCTATTGTGTTCCGGTTTGGCAATAAGACGAAATTATGAAATAGGAAATAGTGCCACTCTATTTCTTCCCGTGGATGTCGTAAGAGGCGACCAAGGGAATACAGGCTTGTATTACTGTTAAGCGATGGGCTTGCAACCTGTCACTAATGCTCTGGTAACCATCTTAGCCTGATTGTGCAAAATGTGGTTATAGAATTATCAACAAGTTTTGGCGTTGTTGGTAATTTTTTAGCTCTGCCTACCCCACTCTGGGTATGAAGGCGTGAGTTTATGTATGTATGAAATGGTATTTCACCTTGGACACCAGTTAGGTACATATTTAAATTGGAAAAACTCTCACTAAAACTTTTCTTATCATCAAGAGAGTTCTCTCATACTTTAAGAATAGCTGTACTTTCTAGAAAACAAGCATTTTCCATTATATTCTAAGTCTGAAATTCCTTTACAGAAAACTTTGGAAAGCTTACAAGGAAATCTTTTACCATTTTAAACAACAGTTACCTGCAGTTAAACGGGAACGTGTGCTTTCGCGCGCTGAGGGAATCAGGTGACGGTCGCCGGGAGCTTAAAGCTCGGACACAGTCGAGCTTTCAAAGTGTTATTGTTTTTTTTTTGATATTATTACGGAGGAGCAAGTGGTTGTTTCAGAAAACGTTGTAGAATAAGGCTTTTTTTACGTTTAGTAAAGTAAAATTGTATATACGCACAAAAATAAATAGGTTATGACAACACACGCTATCCTTGTTATTCATAAACACGCAATATCTAAAGTGTGCCTAAAATATGATTGTCCTTATCTGTAAATTAAATTTTAACAGAAAAATAGAAAGAATACTTTAACTAAAATCGACGTAAATTATTGTACCATGGTTTAAATAGGTTTATTATGCGCTTGTGATTAAGGGGTATGTATGTTTTTTTTTTTTTGCCGTCGACGGGCAAACAGGCAGACAGCCCACCTGATGGGAAGTGGTCACCGCCGCCTATGGACATTTGCAACACCAGAGGCGTCACCAATGCGTTGCCGGTCTCGAAGAAATTTAATGATACCCCTTTTAAAAAGCGCGTATGTTTGTTATCGATACAATAAATATTTTTGTTTTTTCAATTTAAATCTTGAAACGATCAAGGTGCAAAAATGCAAAATGACAGTAACCGGGTTGCAAAAAAGAAGCACCTAATCGTAAGTAAGCTAGAAGAGATCCCATTAAGAGATTAGATTGTATTTTTTTTTTTGTAAACCTACGTCGTTATTCAAATTTGTTGAATTTCAGTTACCAACTGTTACGTTTGTGCGAATTTTCATATAAGTTAGAAAATGTTTTTGTTCTGAAACCGTTTAACTTGCCTTGATTATTTATTATAAAACGTCTTAAAAATTGAATAAGTTTTGCGGGTGGTAGGACCTTGTGCAGGGTCCGTCCGGATCGCTACCACCATCTTATCCATTAACCTACCGCCAAACAGCAGTGTTCGCATTGTTGTGTTCCGGTTTGGGGGTAAGACAGCCGGTGAAATAACTAGCATAGAGGCATTCTATCTTAGTCCTCAGGGTTGGCAACGCATTTGCAGTCTTAGGATTGCATTGCAGTCTTGTGAGTGCGAATGTCTATGGATCACAGTTTCCACTTACCATCAGGTAGCCTGTGTGTTCGTTTGCCTTCTCTATGCCATAAAAAAAAAAAAAAAAAAAAAAAGTTTTTTATGTATTTTCGAATAAATTAAACAGTTGGGAAACAAAGCTTCGGACCCCAAAAAAATACATACATACTCGTACATACATGATAACCTATCGATGTCCAACCAGTGAATTTTTCTGTTCGTTTAAAAATAGTGTCTACGTTTTCTCAGGCGATTCCTGGTTCGTGTAATTTCGTAGTTCACTCGGGTGAGATCGGAAATCGAGTTTCGCCGAGACTGCGATGTTTGCGAGCCGTTGTACTTTTTCTTAAGACCGACTTACATGGAGCATATCTAGTTTCAAATCAAAGGCGATTGGTTTGAACAAATCTAGGCCGAGATTTTTGGTGGTAAAATCCATATCGCCTTTGATCTGTTATCGTATTGTTAACGTTTCGATAGCTCTTATGGATGTGACATTAACGGCAGCCGTCGAAAAAAATACAAAAGCAATAAGGGGAAAACTCAATGTAAAATAAGCGCCTTAAGATTGCACCGAGCAAACGTCGAGCGTCCAGTGGCGCCCTCATCACTATTATTATGTTTTTTAATTAATTTAAGAATTTCCTTGGAATCAGACGATATTTTTTTGTAGCGCAAGTAAAACGCAGTTTATGGGATACGTAACAAACTTTAATAACAATTACCCTTTGAGTAGTCAGCTTAACGGGAAAAGGTGGCTACTTTTTTCCGTTTAGTTCATAACTCGAAGGTGAATTGTTATGAAACTATGTGATATATCCTATAAGTTGTGTTTTCATTTGTAGTACAAAACCCTACCGACCAATTTCAAGAAATACTTTAGTTTATTAGAAAACACAATAATAGTAATGAGTGCGCCACTGTACATCCGGCGTACGCTCGGCGCAGTCTTAAGGGCAATAAAAGGTTTGTGAGTGCCGTACTAACGCTTGCCCTTGACTTCATTATAGAAAGATAAACATGGATTAATACGCGCAAACTATGACTTATAATATTAGTAAGGTTATTTTTGAAACTTTATTGCTTTATAAACTTTTTTATCTCAAACTCATGTGTTTTCTTGCAAATACTGTATCGTCAATAACTGTCACTAACGACATCTCGTATCGAGTAGGAAACAACCACGCATCACATGCGCCCCCAGCGTTATATAGCTGAACTAACACTCACTATCTAGACACGCGGCAGCGTGTCCAGCCAAGTTCAAGAAAAAGGAACTGGCGAGCGCAGCCGTGTGTTATTTACACGAACCGTTTGGAGCCACTTTTGACCCCTCAATAACTCCAAATCTCCTTAACATAAAAACATGAAATTTGGTATATGTATTAAAACCCTTTAGATCAACTAGAACCCTAAATTTCATAAATAAAAGTGAAACGGTTATTGAGATATAAACGTCTAAAAATCGGCATTTTTACCACTGACTGACTGACTGACTGACTAATCATCAAAAACCTAACCCACTTCCAGGTGACCTAGAAGGTTGAAATTTGGCATACAGATGGGTAATTATAAGTTTTATTATTATTATTATTTTATTTTATTATTTATGCTAGTTACCTCAGAACTCCGTCATTTATTAACCGAATTAGAAAATTCTTTTTTTGTTTGAAAGGGCACACTGTCTGATTGGTCCCAATGTCACTAGGTCAGAATCTGATGATGGAGTCCTAGAGAAATTGAGGGAACTCTTCAAATAATTTGGGTATAGCTATATCGATTTGGGTATTTTGTATATATATACGAGTATAGTTTTTTACCAGCAAGTCAATTATTTCGAAGAGTAAAATATGACCATACAATATAAAAATACAGTAACTTGCGTATAACAAATATGAAAACTAGCCAAGTCAGATTTTAAGCTTCAGTTTATCCTAAGTTATTTGCTTTGTGTAAATAATTTGGGTGTTGAAATATAAGAAGTTATACTTAACAGCAAATATTGTTGTAGCAGAAAAAATAAGAAATTGTGTTTTTAATTTATTTTAGAATGTTGTAGGTATGTTCTTAATAAATAAATATCAGGATTATCTACGGAACTTGGCACCCATCTAGATCTCATTTTTTTTGTCAGTGAAGTCGATAAACACGCATTGCATATTCTTAACATTGAACTTGGCTTGCATTTTCACATGTATGTTTTTGATGGGATTATTATTACACTTTATAATCGCCGTTTGACATGAAATTCTGATACCAAAATAGTCAAAGTTAATCATTGTCAGTGCAGCGACTTTAGCGCCATCCTGTGTCAAGTGGAGGAAACTATCTACAACAGCGCCTCCAGTGTCAGTTAATGCAAACTTCTATTCTACTTGGTAAAACCATATTGATTTGGACATGCTAACTTATTGTTTTTAATTCGGGTGCTATTACTGTCTAGTAAATAAGAGCTAGTTATAATCATAACGTTAACAATACAAAAGCGATATGGTTTCGCCGAGATTATAAACTAGACGAGTGTTTACAGTAACTACTTAGGCATGTGGTTACCCGTGTGGTTGCCGGGTTAGAATAGTGCCACTCCATATCTTCCCGTGGATGTCGTAAGAGACGGCTAAGGGAATAAAGGCGTATAGTATTGTTAGGCGATGGGCTTGCTACCTGTCACTAATACACTGGTAAACATCTTAGCCTAAGTGTGCAAAATGTGGTTACAGAATTATCAACAAGTTTTTAGAGTTGTTGGTAATTCTGTAGCTCTGCCTACCCCACTCTGGGAATAAAGGCGTGAGATTATGTATGTGTATGTATGTGTACTTAGGCATAATTATACTCGTATAATGTACCTATACCGAATGTCACGGTCACGTATCGTGGTCACGTTTCTGTTATAAGTTGCAGGTCTTTCTATTATTACGTTTTTTAAATATTATCTATTAGATAACTACATTTTAATTTATTGATCTTACTACGAAAATGAAAGCCCCAAGTTCGATCCCATATAAGGGCAAATATTTATCTCACGAGCGCTTGTATTTGTTGCTGTTTTAGATGTATTCTAAGTATGTAATAATTAGGTATCTCATTATATTAGTTGGTAGCCTACCTTATAAGTAACTGTACACTTATGTACTTTGTCGCTTCAACGCCTGTGACAAATTAGTGAAGCAGTTCAAACATGACGTAAAAGTGACAAAGTACTAAAGCGTGCAGGTACTTAAAACCCTACCCAGTACAAGCCTGAAGCCTAGTTAAGAATAAGGTGTATTTGTGTATAGTTGACCTCCTAATTAGGTTATTTGTTGACGCTCCAAAAATCATAATTTCCCAACCAGCAGCGTTTTATATTATAAATTATAGTTTTGTTTTCTTTTGTTTTTGTTAATTGTGCCAAATCGTCCATGCTGTATACTGGCTAAGGACGTATTTCTACTTTAAATATGTTTATGTAAGGTATTTGCATGTAGTTTTTGTATTCATTTTGCCACTGACTAAAAGAATTTGTTTAATAGTATAAGTATATTCATTTTAATATTATTTTTATTTTAAATAACACTTTATTCGTTTAGCGTACCGTCCGTCTGTCACTCTCGGAGCTAGCTGAAAATCAGCGCTGCAGGTGTCTAACACCTCAGCATGCTGAGCCAGGGTCCTATTCACTGCCGCGAAGACAATCACTACTCGTACTTGTTTATTGCTGTTTTCTGTTATACTTTATTCGTGTCTTGTGTGTGTAGTGAATAAATGTATTTTTCTTTTTCTTTTCTTTTACTTCTTACCAATCAGCTTTAGTCCTCAGTCGGTCAACTGTAAATATATGGGAGGACGTAACACCTCAAAAATTTGTTCCATGCCATATCACTCGAGAAAAATGTCTTTATCATCATTTAGGCAGTTCATGAATAGACCCCGTTACCTTGTCGCATAAATATTGTTTTTCAGTAGAGTGTGAATGATTTTTTTATCGACCTTCTTGATATCGTGTTTATATAATGCAATTGAATTTTCGCCTTTTAAGTGTATATGCTCAATTTCAATTAAAATTATTGTAATTATTGTGGAGAATATATGATTAATCCTAACTAACGTACACTCTACACTTTTATTGGTTGTGTCTCTCGTAAAACTCGTAATGTATGAAAAGTCCAAAAATGTTTTTGAGATTTCAGGGTTAGCCGCATAGTGACAGTGGTTCAGTATGGCCACTTATTCACCCCGTTCAGGCTTTTCAGTGGGTCAGAAACTAATAAGTAGTACCTAGTGACACCTCTTTGAAATTATCAGTGACATACACTATCGACATAGTCGATAAAAAAAGCATTCACGCTCTAGTGAAAAGTAATGTCAGTGCGACAAGATAACGGGGTCTATTCATAAATGACAGTTGCTGAGGCCTTCTTCTAGAATAACAGTCCGTGTTGGGACTCCTAGCTCTTCAAAAAATCAACATAAACGATACTTAGCATAGCTAAAATATGTCTTGATTCACCATGTCGCTCCTTTAGGATTATAGTGACCTAATTCAACATTTTCAGCGTTCGACTTCGAGTCATAAATTTATTACTGTAGAGACCTAACTCGAAATTCCAAATTTGCCTATTAGGTCACTATTATTTTAAAGATGCGATGTGTATGCGTGTGTGCATGTGTGTGCGTGTGTGTGTGAGTACCAGTGCTCTAAAAATATCGTAACATATTTTTTTTTTCAAAATGTGTTACAAATGTATCATTTATTTATAATAACTAATATACAGTAAACAATAATAATTATAATAATTAATAACTAATGTAAAACCTATTATCTACTTAAAACTAGAATTATTAAATATATTTGTGTACACAACTACAAAAAGAATACCCCCTCTAATAGATCCAATCCTCTAACATATTTATGAGTGGATTATTTCAAAACATATTTTTGCATATGACTGCACTAGCCCCTTGTCTATAAGAACATACTTAAATCTTGTCACAATATTCTACTATTATTACTCCCCATGTAACCCCCCGCTTCCATAAGGGGATTGTCGATACGCTACGACGGACCAACGATAGAAATGCCTTGCTCTTATTGTCTTGGGACTGCTGTTTGCAGCTTTGTCCAGAGTTTTGACGGTGTTACCGACAATCTATAACTATCTCTATAGTATGTGTCTTCCATACGAACATACATTTTAACTAACGATCGCTTTAAGTACTGTTAACGATGAATAGATAGCGTAAGTAATTTTCACCAACACTTTTGATGATTAGAATGTTAACGGCTGTCAAAATGTATGAACTAATAGTGTTTAACATTGATTAATTATTAACATCGTTTGGTTAAATTTGTACCCATAGCAGTTGTTAACTTGTTACCGATATAGCGGGGACTGGAGCTTTGTGAATAAAACACCGGTTGATACAGAACTGAGTATATTTGCTATTATATCAGACCATTGGAACCTTGACCCACCATAGAACTGTATCACAGAGACGTTATGATTCAAGTCATAAGAAGTGTCAAACAAATTGTTTTATAATGTCACTGTGACACCGTTCTATGGTGGGTCAGGGTTCCATTGGGCTGATAGTACATGATAGTTACAGTATGCCAGTACAGAATCATTGCGTGTCGAATTAATTGGTATGAATAAGTAGCTAAGTGGCCAAAAAACATGTTAGTCTATACTATTATATTGTTATATAGTATTATATTATATGTACATTATGTTATATTAGGATATACAACGGGTTGTCCATGGAATTAAAAAACGCCTGTAGCGACTCAGCCTTCACTAATAAACTCAAAGCCAAACTGGCATCTGAAGCCTGGTACTCCATTGATGCCTTTTTCGAGTGATACACATTTCGTAGTAGTAGGTGGTTCGCAGACCCTCAAAAATAATAATAATTATCTAACAAAATAATTACATTGTATATCTACCTATGTACAACGTGCACGGTAGTAATAAAATATAATAAGTACCTAATATGAATAAAAATTGACATGTAAAATTTTATATTTTACCAATAAACGATTGAATTTAATTGAATATATAATAATATTATTAAGAGGAAAGATTTGATTGTTTGTTTGTTTGCATTGAATAGGCTCCGAAATGGACCGATTCCGATTTGAAAAAAATATTTCACCATTAGAATCCTACATTATCCCTGATGAACATAGGCTATGTTATATTTTTCTGCGCGAACGGAGTCGCGGTCAACAGCTAGTAATAAATAAGACAACCTTTTGCCATTTATGTGGCGCCTTTATCAAATAAACTGGAACATTATCCTATACCCGTAAAATTTCATACTAGCTCGCCTATACAACCCTCCGAAATAAAAAGAAAGCATAATGCAATGTGATAGTCAAAGTAAATTTAACCCTCCATCTTAACAAATAAGGTCACTAATACTATATGAGGTTCTATGAGAGATACGCCCTTTTTTCTAAGAACGTCAGTGTACGGAACTCTTTTGGCTATAAATCAGTATTCGATAACAAAAGGTCTATTACAGACTTCAGTGTACAAAAACCCCAAAAATCTGTTACTAAAAACCGATGCAATGTAACTACAACCTTATATTAATAATAATAAAGTACGTTGTTTAGCTATAAATACATTACACGTGCTTTTGTTGAAGAAGGTCGTATCAAGCTTAGAATTTTTGTTGCAATTTCTTCTTTTTTACTAATCAAAACGGTTCAAGTTTGTGTAATATTTTTTTATAAAAACATTTTTCTAGAGGCAGCATAAAGGTCATGAAGAAAGGTTAAGGTTTTCTTCCGACATGGTACTAAAACTGTTACTTGGGCAATGTTATATAAAGTCCTGAGCAAACGTTTTTAGGATACCGTGCCCATTGAGACCCTATAAATATGCCTGCGCTGTCCGTCTGACTGTCCTAACATTAAACAGCTTTATATCTTTTAAACTGTTATAGATAACTTGTTTTTTTTCCAGAATATGTGTTAATACGGCGGTTTTACTAACTTTTGTTTTTATAGAAAGTGAAATAATTTAGGGATTCCCATACAAAAAATAATCTTATTCAAAGTACTTTTTGTACTACCGTAAAACTACACAACTATAGTCCTGGTGGCCTACAACAATAGTCCAATTTTACTTTTCATATTATTCTAAAATATGATAGCTTTAGCTATAGCTAGAGTTTAGAGCAGTCAATTTTAGGCCACACAGTACATCCAGCAATAATAGCAGTAAGGTATCATATTTTAGAATAATGTAATGAGGAATATTGGACTATTATTACAGGCTAGGACCATAGTTGTTGTAGTTGTAGTTGTTGTAGTTGTTGTTGTTGTTGTTATTGTTTGGTGTACAATAAAGTGTTTTGTATTGTATTGTATTGTATAGTTGAGTAGTTTTACGGTATCGTAAAAACGGTAAAAACCTAGGATTTACACACTCCTACACGCAAAACTAATCAAAACAAAGTGATATATAACAATATAACCCCAAAAAAAAAACACTAAGACTTGTTAATTTATCGCCACTTACGTATCTATAACAACTAAGTAAGCCTGTATACATATTATGTAGGGATTAAGTTTTCCTAAACTACATCGAACTTTAAAGAATTTCAGAGGGATTCAGGTAGTGCATGGTGAATGATATATGTATATTCGAGGCACAATTAGAGGCCATCAATCTCTATCAGAGGCAGGTTCTATCGCAGGGCTGCCAACAGAGAAAAATCGTTAGGGTTGCCATATAAAATTTAAATATTTCCGTTGTTTTTTTATTGGCGTAATGCTATTGCTAATAAAGTAAATTTAAAAGTTTGTTTCGTTTTCACGGTTTAACGACTCATCCGACCGACATAGAATTTGGTACAGAGATCTTTTTTACTATGGCTAGGACAAGGCGATCACGCACAGGTCACCAGATGGTAATGGCAATCACAAAACTGCAATTCTAAGACTGTAAATGCAGTTAACAGCTTGACAACGGACAAATGTACTTGTACTTTTATCCTGTGGAATAAAGGCGTATAGTACTGTTAGGCGATGGGCTTGCAACCTGTCACTAATACACTGGTAAACATCTTAGCCTAAAAGTGCAAAATGTGGTTACAGAATTATTAACAAGTTTTTAGAGTTGTTGGTAATTCTGTAGCTCTGCCTACCCCACTCTGGTAATAAAGGCGTGAGTTTATGTATGTATGTATGTATGTATGTATGTATGTATCATGTAAAATCCAACAGCCCACGACATAATAACGAGCAATGCGTCTATTTCTCTTGGTAAAACCATATTGCATTATTTTGACATTAGTATCGCATTGTTATTGTTACGATAGCTTAGTAACTTGACAGTAATAGCGACTTAGTTCAATATGATAGCATGACAATGGCAAAATGGAAAGAGGTCGGAGTTTGTTTTTCAGTGCCCATAATATACGAATTTATAACTTAACTAGCGACCCGCCCTGGCTTCGCTTCGGTTTATGTGAGTTTTCTGTAACACCCGTACATAAACCAGAATCTATTATACATATAAACCTTCCTCTTGAATCACTCTATCTATTAAAAAAAACCGCATCAAAATCCGTTGCGTTGTTTTAAAGATCTAAGCATACATAGGGACAGACAGCGGGAAGCGACTTTGTTTTATACTATGTAGTGATTTCTTCGTATTAACTTTTAAACTCATATGCCAAACGAGGACATATTGGAGTTTCATGTATACCAACTCAATTAGTGGCGTGTAAAAGTTAGAAAGTAAAAGTAATTATTTCTTAGATCAGCAGCACAGTTTTATTTATCGTAATTTTCTTGACGAAAGAGATATACAGATCGAAAGTGAGTCGAAGGGTCGAAAGGGGCCGCCCTAGACGTACTTTTTCGAATGAAATCGGAGAAATACTAGAAAACGGCCGAATCTGAAGTACCCGAAACCGACGTGCGTGCATGACTCGATGTATATGAATGTGAAAGAAGCGAATTAAATTTTTCAAGATCGTAGCAAGTGGAAAGAAGTGGTGAACTGCCTACCCCTCTGGGAAACAGGCGTGATTTAATGTATGGTACGAATATGTGTATGTAATTTTCTGAATATTTTAAATATTTTAAAGCCCCAAAGAGAAAATCAACACTAATCCACCTTAATCTTTCGACACTAGTGGCACCTGTAGAGTTCCTTCTCCATAAATAAATTTACACTCTACCTGTTTAAATGTAAGGTCGATTTTCTATTGAGTTAAAATATTTTCCTTCAAATGCAAGCTAAAAAGAGGCGTTTCTAGTCAAGGATAAGGTTCAGTTTTGATAAGGAAACGTGTTATCCTTTGATCCCTTTGTGTAAAGAATTTGATGGATTTATTCGTTTCAATGACAGAACAAAGAGATGTATTATCTTTTATTTAGATTTTCTTTGTAGGATATTGACATTCAGTTTTGCAGTTGCAAAAATAAACTTTGTTACATGTTACTATAGAGTTCACAATGGTAAAACGTCTAGTAGTTTTTTCTGTCTGTATTAAATCTATTAAGATACAGATGCACAATTTTCGCGCAATTTTTTATTATGATATTCATAGCTTAATACTTGTAGGTATAAGCATGCATAGCATATTATATCGCAAAATCAAACTCACGATTTGCTTAGGTACCATAAAAGACTTTAAATTACACACCATTGAACCATCATTGAACCTTGTCATAATGACAGCGTCAAGTGACGAGATAGAAATTACATACGAATTAATCGTTGGTTTTATGCGACAAGGTTCTATAGTGTTTCATGAATTAAAGCCCGTGACCGTACAAGTATTAATACAATGATCCGTCTACCAACTCTAAGCCTCTATTCCATTCGGGAAAACCATATTGCTTTATCCAGAGTGAATTCAGTCAAAATGTTAATGTGGTTTAAAATATTTATAGCCACATTAATTTTCTTTATGTATTAACTAGCTTTATGCGTTATTCCCCCGGGAACTTGTAATTTTCCGGGATAAAAAGTAGTCTATATGTTAATCCAGGGTATAAGCTATCTCCATTCTAAATTTCATCCAAATCCGTCCAGCCGGTGCATCGTGAAGAAGAAACAAACACACACACAAACTTTCGCATTTATAATATTAGTAGGATTAACCCTGAATGAAATTGTTTCCGTTATATTTATTTGTAAATTAGGTGAAAATTTAATTATAACAAAGTGAATGGAGTCTATTATGGATTAGTTCAGATTAAGACTGCGCCGAGTGTACGCCGGATGTACAGTGCCGCCCTCATTACTATTATTGTGTTTTCTAATAAACTAAAGTATTTTCTTGAAATTGGTCGGTAGGTTTTTGTACTATAAATGAAATCACAACTTATATCACATAGTTTAATAACAATTCACCTTCGAGTTATCAACTAAACGGAAAATAGGTAGTGGCCACCTTTTCTCGTTAAGCTGACTACTCCAAGGGTCATTGTTATTAAAAATTTGTTACGTATCCCATAAATTGTGTTTTTACTTGCGATACAAAAACGTATCGTCTGATTGCAAGGAATCTCTTAAGTTCATTAGAAAACACAATAATAGTAATGAGGGCGCCACTGGACGCTCGACGTTTGCTCGGTGCAGGGTAAAGATAAATTTGTATATGCAACTTCTAAGTGATGTTCTTATGTGATTGGGTATGGTTGGATGTATAATTTACGATCGGGTATTTTTCTGAGTGAACGTCAATACAAATATATTGGACATATTTCTTTCGACCTATATCATGTTAATCAAATTTTCCTTGGGGCATGATTCCATTTTAGACGTTATTTAGGTGGGTAAATTTTTCTTGTCGTTCTATTTTAATTGTATTTTTTCTAATATGACGTATAATTTCAATTAGGGCTGATTTTTCAATTTTCAGATAATATTATGTCAGGTAAATGGTAGCTCTGTCCTTATCTTTCTTATGACAAAGAAAAGGACAGAGCTACAATGTACCAGACACAGTGTTATCCGGAGATTGAAAAATCAGCCCTTAGTCGATTTTCGTTTTAATTTTTTTTATAGTAAATGCTCGGAATCAACGCAAAGCTACTAAATTGTATAATTCATTATTATATGCTACACAAGAACAGTCACAGTTTTTTTTTACTCAACTGCGGCGAAGCTAAAAAGGAGAGTTATGTGTTTGACCTATATGTTATAAAGGACATACAGACAAACATATTTTTTTAATATATATAGATTATTATACTTAAACGGAACTCCAATGTTACCAGTTAAATCTTTACTACTCCCTTTATGAAACAGGCCGACCCGAGCCGCCATATTGAGCAGTAACATAAAACCTGCCACAAACGGATTGATATCAAAATCAAATCCAATTTACGATTATTGGAATCCTCAGAGCGGGTAATAAATTTGGCTTAAATGCAACATCAAGTAGTAAGGCCTTGTGGTCACGACGAGCGAAGCGAGCTAAAACAATATTATTTTTGATAAAAGTTAGCGAAAGTCAGTAAGTTGTTGTGTGTACTTACTTTATCAAATATAAAAAAAAACTTAGAGTAAATGGGTAGTTAAATGGTGGTTGAGGCCTCCAAGTAGGTATGAAATGTATTCGTGTCTCGCTCTTTCACAACTAGTACATGTTTTCTTAATAAGTTGATTCTAAAATTTATATTGCATTCGGGTGAGAGACATTTTTGCATTTGCTTACAGAATTTGCGGTGTTTTTTTTTTTTGACAATCTCACACCAATTGACCTAGTCCCAAACTAAGCTCGATAAACGATATAAATACTTATATAGAGAAATATATACTTAAATACATAGAAGACATCCATGACTCAGGAACAAATATTCGAGCTCATCACACAAATATCTGCCCTTAACGGGATTCGAACCCAGGACCACTAGCTTCGTAGGCAGGGTCACTACCCACTAGGCCAGCGCGTCGTCAAACATTCTACTTATAGCATTGTTAGAAACAGGCGATAATAAAACGGACATGATTTTTCCTTTGGTTACTAATATTACCCCCTAAGCTTCTAGAACCTAACAACATTTTAATTTATTTCGAACGCCATACCGCATCTTTGCATTTTACATTTAGCTACAACTTTGCGTTTTCATCGCATTTGCTTTAACTTCACCACAAGCTACTTTTTAACCAGCAAAGGGAGCGCCTCCTGCGCTACTGCGCTGCGCTGCCCTCCAAAGCCAATATGTAGTATCTTAAATTCAATCACCAAAGCAGATTCAATTCTATGTCGTTAATAATAAGATTCGTATTACTATAGAAGGTTTATCTAAGTTACCGCGTTTTTGCTTACGACGGCAGTGCGTTTAAACCATTTCCACCATAGATGCGGTTTTGCGGGTGGTAGGACCTTGTGCAGGGTCCGTCCGGATCGCTACCACCATCTTATCCATTAACCTACCGCCAAACAGCAGTGCTCACACTGTTGTGTTCCGGTTTGGGGATAAGACAGCCGGTGAAATGACTAGCATAGAGGCATTCCATCTTAGTCCTCAGGGTTGGCAACGCATTTGCAGTCTTAGGATTGCATTGCAGTCTTGTGATTGCGAATGTCTATGGGTCACAGTTTCCACATACCATCAGGTGGCCTGTGTGCTCGTTTGTCTTCACTATGCCATAAAAAAAAAAAAAAAGCGCGAGGGAATATATTAATTTTCCAATACAAATTTAAATCATCGCCTCGCCTCGCCTCGCCTCGCCCCGGTGGAAAACCACCCTAACAGCGCCATACACAGTTCTGCCGCCGACATCCAGATAATTTACATGTGGCGCCTGCGGGCAAGCGCCTCTCGAGTCGCGGGCCGGCGGTAATTGTGCCACGAGCTGGCATGTAAATAAATATAATTGTTATTTATTATCTTTTGTTCGCGACTGTACCGCGCATTTTGTTGCCGTAAAATTGAAAATGGTGGAACTTTTTGAGGATACATTGAATTTAATTTTATATAGTTAATGTGAAAGTTATAATCAGCTAGTTATAAATAATAATTTCGTATGGCAACATTAAAAATATTTATTCAGTAAGTTATCCATTTGAGGCCTTTTTTACACGTCGATAATACGGAGTGAAACTTATACTTGCGTTTCGGACAAGACCTTTGTAGAGGAAGCGCTGTACGAAATTTTAGAACATAAAATACAATAATAGCTAAGTCTAGGTAAGTTATAACTATCACAAGGACATAAATAAACTAATAAGTAATTTAAAAAAAACTAGCACCACATTTGTTGTATGGGAGCCCCAGTTAAATATTTATTTTATTCTGTTTTTAGTATTTGTTGTTATAGCGGCAAGAGAAATACATCATCTTTGAAAATTTCAACTGTCTAGCTATCGCGGTTCATGAGATACAGCCTGGTGACAGACAGACAGGCAGACAGACAAGGGAGTCTTAGTAAAATAGGGTCCCGTTTTTACCCTTTGGGTACAGAACCCTAAAAATAACACGGTTTAATTTTCGACTGCGAATTTCGATATTCGTAACGATAGCTGGCTATCGAACTGAGGCAATAGCGATTAAAAATGCATTGATGTTTTGCTCCAATCAAGGATTAATTTTGCTGCTGTAGTGCACTGCACGCAACTGCAGCAAAAATAACACTTTTCGAGTTCAATACTAAAGGTAATAACAAATATAATAACATTTAAATGTTTTTTTAAGATCTAATGATATCTATACGGCATACCATCATATAAGTCATGTAAAAAAAACTTTTGTTTACACGTAGGCGAACTGTACCTATCGGTAACCGAAAACTTACTGCCGCACAGAGACGTCAATTAAATTTTTAGCTTGTTTAGTGACGTGTTGTTATTATTATTATTTTAGCCCGGAATGTCCCACTGCTGGGCAAAGGCCTCCTTCCCATCCTTCCACGTAATTCGGTTTTGGGCAGTCTCCCGCCAATCGTGCTGAAAGGCTTCAAGCTCATCTCGCCATCTGCGCCGGGGTCTGCCACGTCGTCGTATCCGATCTTGCGGTACCCAATTTGTTACTATTTTTGCCCAAAGATAATCAGGCATACGGCAGATATGTCCGGCCCAGTTCCACTTGAGGGTGGCAGCTGATAAGGCTACGTCAGCTATTTGGGTTTTGGAGCGTATCACAGTATTTCTGATACGATCAGTCAATTTGACACCTAAAATACTACGCTCCATAGCTCTTTGGCAAACCTTGAGGGCAGATTTTTGAACATTAGTCAAAGACCAAGTCTGTGCTCCATAGGTGAGGATTGGAAGAATGCACATTGTGTGACGTGTTGTCTTATTCTATTGCTATAGCAAAGAAAGTGACAGGAGCAACTTTAATCAAGCATTAAATTTAATTGACGTCTCTGAGTGCGGCAGTAAGAGTCTCTTTGTAAAAGAGGTGTCGGAAAGACTTATTTTGGCGGTGGGTGATCCCAGAGCAGGCTCGATTTTTGCGCAGCTGCTCAGTCTGGCTTTTGCAAAAGGGGAACGCGGTCAGCATTTTAGGGGGCATGCCACGAGCGGGTGAACTGCGAGGATTATTTTATTTATAGTTAGTACTTACCTATATCAATTATTATGTTTTGTAATTTAGTATGTGTTTTATAAAATTAATGCGGTAGTCTCTGAGTTAGACCACGGACAGACGGATAGATTGACATGGTAAAACTATAATTGTTATTTTCAAGTTTCGTGTGTCAATTTTCTGCAAGTGCTGCCATCTATGGCTCTTGTATAACACCTCCTACCCAGCATTAAGAAACTTAGTGCTTCGTTATCATGGTTAAAGAATATGAAAAGGTACGACAATTTACCGGTTAATAATTGCTAAGTACATATTCTTTATTACATTATGGGAAAAATGCCATTTACGAGTAAGTTTGAACTTCTAAACATGTGTTAAGACATTGCTGGTGCTGCCATCTATGATGATGCTTAAACACCACCCGCCCGGCGTGATAAAAAGGTTCTTGATGCTTCATTTATTTTTTTAAGTTTAAAAAACAAATGTGTCCATAATTGAAACTTAAAGTTAATAAGTTTAAAGTTTACCTGTTTAATTTCAATAAGTTTAAATTTTTAAACTAGCTGAAGTTCCATAGTTTTGTAATATGTGTAATGTTTTGTTGTGTAATGTTGAGTTATTTTTTAATTATTTTATGACAAAATGGTGTTCGACTTAACAGGGCCGGTATATACGGTTGTAAAAAGGCCCTTTAAAAAATAAATTAAAAAAAAAAACTTTGTTAAAATCCTGCAAGTGCTGCTATCTATCATTTCATTAAGTGTTTAGTTTAGTAGTTGTTTATGTGCCTCTGCTTAAGCATTCCGTAAATAAATACTTACCATATAATTGATTGGCTTTCCTTCTCACCTTTATTGTGATCTTGCGAGTGATTATCATCCTTTAATATTTCCAGGATAATAAAAATTAAATTGTGTAAAGTTTTTGCAGATGCTGTCATCTATCTTGCGATTTAGTCACTTCCTATGCGGCTTTTGATACGGCACATACGAGACCGCGGACAGAGACAGACAGACATAGCGATACTAAAAGGGTTCCTTTGTTGACCCCGGAATCCAAAAAGGACCATGCGTCAAAATGGACCCAGAACCAACAGACATGAGAGTTGGGCTATTAAATAGGTCTTTAAATCTACTTCATTTAATTATATGGGCACAAAGTCGAATTCCATTGCAGAACTGAGATATTCATTTTTTAATTTAGAGTGAAAACGAACTATGAAGAATCTGTGGCTAGGGTATTTAACATTTTGGAGGGTAGGTAACAAACAATATATGTAGTAATAATGAAGGTATTGCTACCGAATATGCCATTTAATCATACTGCAGGTCATTTGAATGACTTGGTTATTAATGTATAATGAGAATAATAAGATAACATTAACTTGCTGTAAATACTGATTATATTAATAAATAAAATAATCAAACGTCAAACGCTCGGTTCTGTCATGTCAATTTAACTTTTTTCCGCTACCTAAAGGTTGTCTGGAAGAGATCGCTTTTTAGCGATTAGACCGCCTGTTATCTTTCTCTTGTTTTAGTACCTACTTATTATTTTCTGTGTATCGCTTTTATATTCTTATCCTATCGATTAATGATTGGTATGGTAGCCTATCATTAAGAGAAACCCGTTTATAGACCTTTACATACACACTGACTGAAATATGAATATCTCGGTTCTGCAATGGAATACAACTTGGTGCCTATAAAACAAAATGAAGTATATTTATAGATCCTTTTAATGACCTAACTCTCAGCTGTGTTGGTTCTGGGTCCAAGCTCCATACTAAGTTGCCCATGGTCCTTTGTTTCCTGTCATTTTCAAGTAAATTCAAGCTTTTATCCAGTGTACATTCTGCCGTCCATTATCTAAAAGGCGGCTAAATACAAGAGGGTCATTTTGAGTTATGGCCAAAAAACATGGAAAACCATGTCTCTGAAAACTGGTGAGCGATATCCCTGTACTTTTTTTTGTATACTAATATTCGAGACTTGCTCTATACATACAAATTTGATATGGTTTTACTTGTTTTTATAGCTGAAATCTTCGATTTTCCTTTTTAGCTATGATACCGTAGAATTTTATGAAATACGTTACAAAGCTTAAAGGCGGTTAAAGTATGTTTAGCCGCCTTCTAGTTCAGTAATTTAGATTATCCACCATAGATTGTACAAATACAAAAAAGTTATATGAAAAACATAACTAAAAGGCGGCTACATGATATAGCCGCTTTTTAGCTATGTATGACTAGTTAATCCTGTGCAAACAGACATGACTATAAAGCGACTATAAGACTTTAACTGCCTTCTAGTTTAAAATGAGCGCATATGGCAGAATCTAATATACGTTTTGTATCATCAATGCTAGAGAAAAAGGCAGTTAATTGAAGAACAAACAAAAATAACTGCTTTTTTGTTATGGATTGCCCACGAAGTATGTTACTACATCCAATGACTTGGGGAAGTTGCTAAAAACACTGCGAAATTAAACTTAATAAAAATACCATTTACTATGTTGAAATCAAATTCATTCATACGAAATATATAAATCTTTATAATAAAGGAACTAATTGCAAAGGTACACTGATAAAATCACAGTTTAAACGCGTAACTTTCTATTGCTTAGCTACTAAATAATACCTTTCTTTAAACTTATAAAAACAAAAAGAGATCAATTGCTCATTCTTAATATATAAAGCTGTCATCAGTAAAAACACTTGGAACTTTAATAAGTAGAATATCAAACCTCAAAATAAAACCGAAACCTTCTGCGGTTAACAGACATCCAATAACTAATAAATAAAAAGAGGGGTCTTCATTTATAACGTGTATCTCTATGTCTTTGTATTTGAGTGTTTGTTTGTGGCATTGTAGCTCCCAAACAGATGAACCGATTTGGATGTGTTTTTTTTTTAAAGCTGGTTTTTTATGCTAGGTTTTATGAAAACCGCCAAAAAACCTGCTTTCAAATAAAAAAAACCACATCCGAATCGGTTCATCGTTCAAAACGAGTCCAAATTTGATGGACCTACCATTAGACATTGAAGAGTTCCTACGTATAACCACCTCCAGTATTCCTCATAATACCAACTCGATGATACCATAATATTGTTTTGTCATCGGAATAACCTGTATGCAACATTTCAAGTCAATCCGCCAATTAGAAGTAAGTAGGTTAAAATCGACTTCGCAGACAAAATTGAAATGCCGAATACAACGGGCGACCTTCAATTGCTGCAGCAACCTCTTTCTCCAGTGTTTGGAAAATGCAGCGTCATTTTTTTTACACAGAAATTTATGATCTTTGAGATGAGCATTGGTTTTTTGAGAAGGTAGATCGTGCTGCCACTGATAAGAACAATGATGAGGGCTTGCAGCACTGCATTATCGCATAGTCCTACACCTCCTCTGTTTCGAGAAACAAACGAAATTTGGCAGTCTTATCGTACTAGAAAACCGTGTTTTTTTTGTTTTTTTTAAATACCGTTGCCAGGTTTTTTGCATTGCAGCATCGGCATTTCGTGTACTCCCATTAACGACGCGTCTAAATATATATTAGGTCCTTACCTATGAAATTTCGTATGGAATTAAGTCATTTCAATTTTAACTTTTAAGATCTTTTTTAATTTCATTAACACACTATGTTACAAAGGTTTTAGATACAAATAATATGGTTAAATTTCTTACTTAATGTTTAAAATTTAAGTGTGAACTCAACTCTTTTCATGTGCTACGAGTTCAAGTGTTTCAATTACGCAGAGTTTTATGAAGCCAAAAATTTTTAAGTAATAAAGATAATTATGTATAATCTAACTTAGAAGTGTCCAATATTCCTGACAGAATTGTGTTTGGTTTGTATTTGACGTTACAAAATAACCCGCAAAATTAAAGGTTAACCACAGTTTATATGAAATTCTCCATATAAAACGCCAATTTCATAGGTAGACCTAATATATCTCATCCGGTAGTCTGATCGAATACAGCTGCGCAAAGGATGACCTTCAATCGCTGCAGCAACCTCTTTCTCCAGTGTTTGGAAAATGCAGCAGTGGTTTTTCTTACACAGAAATTGATGCTCTTTCTGATGAGCATTGGTTTTTTGAGGAGGTCAATCATACTAGATACCTATACGAGGCGTCTTTGTCATGCTGCTGGCACTGATAAGGCCAATGTTGAGGGCTTGCAGCATTGCATTATCGTATAGTCCTCCATCTCCCCTGTTTCGAGGATCAAACGAAATTTGGGAGTCTTATAGTACCAGAAACCCGATTTTAAAAATTTCTTTGATTTTTTTTTTAATACCGCTGCCAGGGTTTTCTTTGGTTTGGTTTGTTTCAGGAGCGCCAAAGTTCACATAAAATTGCAAATTAGATTATTGGAACTCATAAATTGTATCTCATATAATTTTACAACCTAATGATCACTCTTCATACTCTTTATATTTTTTTAATACTAATGATTGTAACTTATAATCTGAACTTATAACGCCAATATTCATAGAACCGTACACATTTCACAATTTCTTAAATATCTTACGTGTAGATAAAATTAAGTTAGGTTGGTTAAATTTATAAAAATCTAAAAAAGTAACAGTTTTTTGAAAAACTGCTTTATGAGTTGCGATAATTATGACTTAAAAAAGTATGAGCAAATTTTTTCGGAGTTATTGTGAGTATAGTCACAAATCGTTATTTGTATAAAAACTCAAAATACCAATTTTATATGAGCCAATATGGACCCGCCATTTTGTGTTCTCCCATTAACGACGCGTCTAAATATATAATAATATATCTCATCCGGTAGTTTTATCGGACTAGGTTTAGTTTCATTGGCTCCCCTACTATAAAGCGAGCGGGGGACCAAGCTACAGAAACGAAAGTTTACTTAATAGTAGGTACTAGCTAGACCTAACTGCCTTTTGAGAAATTTTAACTTTACATGGCGGCATGGTGGAATTGGCGGGAATCGACGCCCGCGCCGCTTGCGAAGTGACCAGCTCTTTAGATAAGCACTCGGCCCGACAGGCGAGACAGGGGATAGGGCCACTGCTGCGCGGAGAATTAGTTGCCGCCTTTTAGTTAGGCAATGTCGTATAGCCGCCATTTAATGAAGCAAGAATAGATTTTTATTACTTTGGTTTCTAGATTATAAAACCGTGACGGCCTTTAAGGTATGTATTTTGATAAAAAAATAATAAAATTTACATACAAAAAGGCGGCTATTGGATTTTAACCGCTTATTTCTTATGTAAACACGGATAGACCGCTTTTTAATCTAGAACCTCTTTTGCAGTTGAATATTACGTTCTTAAGCTATAGATGGCTAAAGTCCAATAGCCGCTTTTAAGTTGTGGAAAATAAAATAGCTGCTTTTAAGTCTTGTACCGTAACACGTGTTACGTTTAAAAATTGGCAGTTATCAACTTTTAATCGCCTTTAAGATAGGTAAGTGTTAAATAACCGCCTTTTTGGTAGTAATGTCCCCAAAAATCTGAATTTAGCCGCTTTTCTGAAGGCTGTATCTCGGTTGTTTTTAAAGATATTGAAACCAAACCTAGATAGATCGGTAGCTAATAAGTAGCTGAATCGCCCTGTATATATAACTCAAAAAGGTCGTAAGTGCCTTTAGCCGCCTTTTAGATAATGGACGGCAGCATTGTCCGCAGGTGCTGTCATCTATGGTTCTATTAAAAAAGCCCTTACCCGGCATTTAAAAAGACAATTAGTGCATTTTAATCATGTTTAAAGTATATAAAATATAGTGTAAATGTTCTACTTAATACTTGGTACACTTGTACATTATTATAAAAATATTATTTACAAGTAAATTAGAACTTATAAACATGACATGTGTTAAGATACTGCAGGTGCTGCCATCTATGATGTGGCTTAAATATCACCCACTTGACGAACTGAAAAAATGAGTTCATAATTAACGAAATGTAAAACGATGAAGTAAAGGTTTCGGTCAATAATGTTTTTTTTTAATGTTGTATAAATGGTTTGAAACAAAAACTTCAATTAGTTTAAGCTTTTTAAACGTTGAAAAGATCCTGCAGGTGCTGCCATCTATAATTTCTCTTAAACACCTTCTGCTCGGCATGTGATATCCCACATTTCGACAATAAATACTACAGAATTGATGAGTTTTTATTACTCACCGTTATTTTGATCTTGTGTTTGATTAAAATTTATTAATGATCTCAGAATACCAAAACTTATTTGTGTTGTAAAGTGTGTAAAGTTCTTTGCAGATGCTGCCATCTATCCTGCTGTTGAATAACTTCCTATTTGGCTCTTGATACACCATTGATTTGCGTCGTTTACCATCGTATAATTCCGTTTTTACTTTTCATCACTATCTTAATGAAAATATAAATTTGACAGTATTTAAAGATTAATTAGCTTAATTTGTGTTTTAAACTGTGTTAAGTTTGTGCAAGTGCTGCCATCTATGAAGCTAATGCCACCTGTAACACCTATCCGGCATTTGAAGCGCTCTTCACGAATTTCGAGATAGATAGTAAACACCATAACAGTATGCGGTTTTTATTTTAACCATTATAATAATATATAACATACGATTTAAATACGTTGAGCTTCTTGGAATGATATATTGAGCCTCTTTAGTTATATCCTCAGTTGGAAAGGTTTTTTATGTATTGAAAATATTGAAATACTCTTACTAGGTTCAAGTCAATATACTAGCTTTGGACGATGGTTACAGCAAGGTTTACAGAATAATCCAAGTATCCTATAATTATACAGCCTCTTATAGGATACACTTCGACCCTTAAGGAGGTTTTGTACAATTACCCCTCTTACACACACTGAGATGTTCGAATGTGCAGATTTCCTCACGATGTTTTTCCTTCACCGTACGAGCATCGTATAATGCACTTAAGTTAGAAAAACTCATTGGTACATGGTGACCGCGGGGGTTCGAACTCGGAACCTTACGATCAGAAGTCAACCCCACAAGCCACCGACGCTCTACAACCCAAATATCATTTCTCAAGGAAGTGCTACATATATCAACTGACTGTTGAAATTTCGCTTGCGCGTTGTAGAACAGTTTAGTTCCGCTATCTGACGTTGTGACGCTGTTGGCGCTGGCGAGTTGGTGGTACATGGTTTGCCGTTAGATGTCGCCATGTCGCCACATAGATAAAAGAGTGTATCAGTTGGTTCTGGTACCTACCGTTATCTAGTTGGTATTGTTGATCGAAGATTTTGGTAAATCATTTTACATGGCGCAGGCGCCATCTTGCTGGAGTGACGTCATCGGCTTGTATGATTGAGTAAGTTTACAGGGCTATAACTTAATATGCAATAAGGTCAATTTTGACTTGCCTAAATTTAAAAGTCTTCTTTCTTTATTTTATTATTACCGTAAAAAATAATTAGTTAGTGTACTATTAAGATTAACACTCGTATTTATAGTCAAGAAAAGTAATTATGTACTTGAGTAGCAGTAGTGTCAAAAGTCATACAAAAATCGTTACTTAAGTCATTACTTTTACTCAAGTAATTACTTTTCTTGACTATAAATACGGGTGTAAGACTGCGCCGAGCAAACGTCGAGCGTCCGGTGGCGCCCTCATTCCTATTATTGTGTTTTCTAATTAACTAAAGAATTCCCTTGGAATCAGACAAACCGGTTTTGTAGTGCAAGTAAAAACACAATTTATGGGATACGTAACAAACTTTATTAACAATTACCCTTTGAGTAGTCAGCTTAACGGGAAAAGGTGGTCACTTTTTTCCGTTAAGTTAATAACTCGAAGGCGAATTGTTATTAAACTATATGATATACCCTTTAAATTGTGTTTTCATTTGTAGTACAAAAACATTTCGTCCAATTTCAAGAAAATAAGTACCTACTTAAGTTTATTACAAAACACAATAAAAGTAATGAGGGCGCCACTGTACATCCGGCGTACGCTCGGCGCAGTCTTAAGATATACTACGAGTGTTGTTATAATAAACTGAAGAGCGGGATGTGCTACTTTTTTCATAACAGAACAGTTAATAGTTTACAATCTAGTTATGAATAAATTGGCAGATGTTATAAAAACAAAAAAGAGATATTGCCGCCCAACGGCATAACGCTGCAAGTTCAAAAGTCTACTTTCGAGAAAAACTAATTAAAAGATTTTTAATTTTCACGCTAGAAATCAGCTACTTAAATCCCCACCACATTTTGTAATTTACATACATACATACCTACCTTCACGCCTGTCTCCCAATGGGGTAGGCAGAGGTTTAATATTTATTGCTTTATATAATGCTAGATTAAGTAGTACCATTGTAATATGTTTAAAAAATGACTGACTGCTGAGTTTCTTGCGGCATTTCTTCTCAGCAGTGTCTCCTCTTGGGAAGCGCTGGTAGATTCTTGACGTGTAAAAGTGCCCGTACGGCCTACTTACTGAATAAATGTCTTTTATCTTCTTTTTTTTATGGAACGCCAGGTGCCCCGATCTAAACACACAATTTTCGCTTCCTCTACATTCATCAATCTCTTCATGCACGTATGTCGGTTTCGGGTGCTTTTGATTTGGCCCTTATTCAGTACATCGCGAATCTGATCACCGTAGGTCCGTGTAGGACGTCCCCTACCGACATCTCCGCTCATTCTCGTTCGCCATATCTCTTTCGTAACTATTTTTTTATCCATCTTTTGTAATTTTGAGTACTTTTTCCTTGTTTGTAGCTAAATAGTCAAATAATTATTAATTAATATTTTTAACATAATAAACGGGATAAATTTTGCAAATAAAATCGTTAAGTCGTGTTTATGAACTACTGTTAGACCGGGAGACAGTGACACAAAATTACCGTTCATTTGTACCAAGTATGGCGACCCTCCAGCGGTCTAATTACGTATCTAATGACGAAAAGGAAAATTACGGTCATAGCGGTAGTAAAGGCGGTCCAATCGCGTGGGCGTTAAGACTGTGCCGAGTGTACGCCGGATGTACAGTGGCGCCCTCATTACTATTATTGTGTTTATTAACTAAAGTATTTTCTTGAAATTGTTTCGTGGTTTTTTGTACTACAAATGAAAACAAAAATTTCTAGGGTATAACACATAATTTAATAACAATTCACCTTTGAGTTATCAAATTAACGGAAAAAAGTGGCCACCTTTTCCCGTTAACCTGACTACTCAAAGGGTAATTGTTATTAAAGTTTGTTACGTATCCCATAAATTGTGTTTTTACTTGCGCTACAAAACGTATCAACTGATTGCAAGGAAATTCTTTAGTTAATTAGAAAACACAATAATAGTCATGAGGGCGCTATTGGACGCTCGACGTTTGCTCGTTACAGTCTTAATCGAAAGTGTCGGATAAATTATAAGTGTCGAACGATTTGTTACCTACACAAACATTCTTGTATTCTCCGATAGTCGATGAAAAAAGAAGTAGGCGGTAGCGTAATGCCATTCTTCTCCGGCACACCGACGAGAACACATTAATTAAAAAAAAACAATTCAACCATTTGTACCAGGCTAATCATTGCACATATAATCATCGTCGGATAGCCATTCACAAATATCACCATGCCATACTTTTCCGATGGTTCCAAATGGCGGCATACCGCCGCAAATGAGTATCTTTTTGTTTGTTTGCAAAACGACCCTATAAGATAAAGTTACTGAAAAAGTATAAAAATATACAAAACAGAAAGTATTACATACATTTAAAAAAAAGTAAGAAATTGGCTTAAACGTTAACTTTTTTGGTTTCTTGCCATTTTACACTCACACACTCAGTACCTAATTCACACACTTATTAACCAGAAATCAAACACATACCAATAATCATTTTGATTTACAAAACTAACTTCAAAACACATGATTCTGACGTTTTTTTTTTGCAGCTGAATTAAATTTGATGTCTCATTCTGTAAGGTTTAAAAGACGATGTAACTTTCTCTTTTTCACTCTCTTGCTGCGTTTTGAATCGATGGTGATGCTAGTTAACACAAAACGTTGTAACTCGAGTTGCAGCGTTCTGCCGCTAGACGGCAGCATGAGTTGTAGCTACTCGTGCTTATAAATACGCACGTAGCCCTGTCAGAGATGCTAGTTCGCCAGAAAAGTTATACGCAGTGGTTATCATTGGCGGTAATGTTGTTTTTACATAATCAATAATCAAGTCCTATTCAATTAGTCAATAGTGTCATTTAAATCAAAATGAACCATTTCTTGTGTAAAACGGTTTATTTAATTGTAGTAGTATTGACAGTAATCAGCCCATTTGGAAGATCCATACAATTTAACAACCTAAGTGACTTTAAAGGACGAGACAAAACTTTTAATGAAGTTTCATTCAAGTATATTATGTTACAACGGTTTCGGTTTACTAAACTAAAGCTTTGGGGTGAAGGTCAAGAAGTTTTTTTACATAACAACTGTCCCGTCAATACCTGCTATGCTACAAGCAACAGATCATACTTAAAGAGTGTCGCAGATTTTGACGCAATATTGTTTTATAGCATGGATATGCCGCAAGCGTACAATCCAGACCCACGATACCGTAGCTCACATCAGAAATATATCTTCTTATCAGACGAGTCCGCTTATTACTACCCAGTATATGAAGAAATGTATGACAATAATTATTTTAACTGGACGTTTACTTACAAACTAGATTCTGATGAATATTACGGGTATATAATAATAAAAAACTCCAAAGGTGAGATAATAGGGCCGAAGCAAACCATGCATTGGATGCCACAAGGCTCTATGGACCCTGTTGATAACAAATTTAAATTAAGCTTAAAAAGTAAAAGCAGGGCAGCCGCTTGGATTGTTTCTAACTGCAACGTACCAAGCAACAGACGCCAATATGTTGTTCAAGTACGGAAACAACTTGTTAAATATGGTTTGAACGTGGACATTTTTGGGCATTGCGATTTTATGAAGTGCGGGACGGACAAGGATTGTTTCAATATGATCAGGCGTGACTACTACTTCTACTTCGCGCTGGAGAACACAATCGCGGAGGACTATGTGACGGAGAAGCTGCTGACCGCGCTGCAGAACGCCGCCATCCCGGTGGTGCTCGGGGGGGCCAACTACACGCGGTAATTACACTTTACTATTGGGTCCTTACATATGAAATTGGCGTTTTGTTGAACTGGCCACTTTGGTTCAAAATATGATGTGGTGTCTGGCTAAGAATTCTAAATTCAAATTGATTTCAAATTTTAACTCATGCTGCGAATTTAGCGATTCATTTGTTACTGCGTCATTTGTTTTTTCTTTGACATCATTCTGTTCACAATATGGAGAACTTAAAATATCGCGGTATTTAACTCCAGCAGCAGGCTCCAGAAACGGCTCGAAGGATTAATAATGTGTATGAGGCAGCTACTGTAAAAGAAAACACGGTACGTTTTTGTTTCCAACGTTTCCGTTCTGGAAATTTAGACCTAGATCAAATTGATAATATTGTAAACCAAATCTGCAGAGCATTAAAAGAAATACAGTTTTGGCCAGTTACATCTGACAGGCCCTCCGTCGTTGGATATCATATTCAACATGATATTCTGAAAACTATCATAGAAGCAAAACATCATATTCGCAAATCATCATAGTAGCAAAACATAACTATTATTAAGACATGAATTAGACCTACTTCTGGGTGGTTTGGTATTATCAAACCGCGATTAGAATACAATCGAGCACATATGTCGTTTCTGAATTAATACATGAAATGACATTGTCAATGGTAGAGTGTGCAGATAAATGAAAATGCATATTTCTGTACCAAGAAGTTTAAACCTTGGGAAAAAAATAATTATATTTACCTACTTTAAAAAAATACAAATACTAAATAATACTTTGCCACGATTCATATTATACATATACTACACAAATTTATTTTCGACACGTACAGCGATTCGGTAACCGGTAACATGAAAATTATGTGGAAAATAATGACACTGATTTGTCAAACATTTATTACGACTTTAATTTTTTTATAAAACAAATGACACAGCATTTACCAAGAATAGGTAGAGTTGTTATACGAATTCAATGATTATGATGAAGCAATTCTTTGTGAAACTTTTATCTATAAGTGTCTGCAGTTAAACTATGAAGATAATTATCATAGATTGACTTATAATTAATTATATTTATTCATTATATGTACTTTTGTGCTAACGGTAGGTACTTCCGAAGTGTATACTAATCGCGGTTTGATAATACTATAAATCTAACATAACCTAATCATACCTACGATTTTATAACAACACCCAACTATTTGTAAATATCATATTTTGCGAATACCGTTCTAACAGATTCATGCCCGACGGGATGTACCTGGACGGAGGCAGCATGGAGCCGCGCAAGCTGGCAAGGGAGATGAGGAACATTATTCGGGACAAAGAGCGGTACTACGGGTTTTTTCGCTGGAGGAACCACTACTCGTACCACCATGCCCAGTCGCTGCCGGAGACCAACATGCTGTGCCGCACGTGCGCGCTGCTCGCCCTCGAGCGTGTCGCGCCCACCACCACGGTGCACAACCACTTCTTGGAGTGGTGGAACGTCCTGAGGCACACGAAATATTGGACGAATACCATGTTAATCCGGGACATAAAACGTCTCATCCGTCCACTTTTAAACCAAATGAAATATCCCAAAAATAATACCAAAATACCTTGAAAATTAAACCGGGTTTTTTTGTTCAGGGGCTTGTTTTGGATACCACAGTATATGCATTAGCCATATTTTAAAATAGCCCTATTTTACGTAATCGTTATAATTTTATCGTTATTTTCGCGCTATAATGTTATAAAACTCGGATCCATGCGGTATTACTTTAAATCAATATATAAAATATTTTTTGTGTGGTTGCCGGGTTAGAATAGCTCCACTCCATATCTTCCCGTGGATATCGTAAGAGACGGCTAAGGGAATAAAGGCGTATAGTACTGTTAGGCGATGGGCTTGCAACCTGTCACTAATACACTGGTAAACATCTCAGCCTAAGTGTGCAAAATGTGGTTACAGAATTATCAACAAGTTTTTAGAGTTGTTGGTAATTCTGTAGCTCTGCCTACCCCACTCTGAGAATAAAGGCGTGAGTTTATGTATGTGTATGTACGTATTTTTTGTAACGATATTATAAATTATTACGCACTTTTACAATTTTGCTGGCTCGTACAATACCGCAGTGGCCTTCATTGCCATTACATAGATCCTTTTTGATGCATGCTCCACACACCGCTGCTTAAAATACGGCGACGGTACGGAAACGCAGTGACGCGTCGTATCCCTATCACTGCGATTCCGTACCGTCACCGTTTTTTTAGCATTGGTGTGGAGGGCATGCGTCAAAAACGGTACGGATACGACGCGTCACTGCGATTCCGTACCGTCACCGTTTTTTAAGCAGCGGTGTGGGCGGGGCGGGGTGGATAATTAAATAAAAGCAGTGTTAAACGTTGTGTGTTACCCTTACTTGGGCAAAAATAAAAAAGGTTTGGAAATTCTAACCCTTTTTTGTTTTGAAACAGCAAAAAATAATAACGCAATCCAAACAAAAAAAGTTGCCAAATTAATGGTTCAGTTTAATTAATTTCAAGTTATACACCTTCTTATACTATAACTATAACTTCACTTTTTTTAACTACTTCTATATAAGGTGCTAACAAATTAGTTACGGATATTTTAAGAGATAATACATTACATTAAAACAATTTACTTTTAACTGTAATTAAGGAACCTTTGCATATCATTTTATTGTTTTAATTTACCGAACAAAAAATTAAATTATAATTAATCTTTAAAATAATCACTCCTATTATGTACCTGTCAAGATGTTTAACACTGTTTGTCAAAAAATGTTTTTCATAAATGTCATTATGATTCGGCGGGAAAACTGTAGGTTATTAAA
Source organism: Acleris laterana (assembly GCA_963966035.1). NCBI lineage: Eukaryota > Metazoa > Arthropoda > Insecta > Lepidoptera > Tortricidae > Acleris > Acleris laterana. Next base: position 2,779,866 of record OZ014453.1, read on the forward strand.
TACTAACATCTGAATGATAGTTTAAAGAGGTTCTAGAATGTCTAAAGAGGTCTCATTTAATTATCTTATTAACAGGGTGTTTTAACGTAGCAAATTTGTTTCCTACTTTTCTCCAAAAAAACATAAGAAAACCTATGATGTTTCATAATTAAATGTACTCCGAGAGCGGAGTACTATCAGCTGTCAAAATATCGGTATCTAATTTGTTAGCACCTTATATAAATTACCTAAACTAAGTTTTCCCTAATATTTGTATTTCCATTTGCGATTTTCCCCATTCTTCTTTATTTTCCAGTCGTTTGTTATCCTCCTTTTTTTCAGTCAAAATAACATAAAACGAAAAACGTCAAGGATCAAAATTGAAATAATTTGTTCGAGATTATCTCGAACTACCATAAAAATTACACCCTGTTAAGGTTGGCAACACTAAAGAAACAGAAAGCAAAAGACTAGTCTATGGAAATGCAAACACAGCAAGCAAAGCAATATAGGTTACGTAACAATAACAAAAATTGGTAGACTTTAAAGAAATAAAATAAAAACAATGTTTGGTTGGTTGATTACATTACATTAACACATGGGAAAATCTAAGTGGCTGAGTTTCTTGCGGCGTTTTTTCTCAGCAGTGTCTCCTCTTGGGAAGCGCTGGTCTACATTCTTGACTTGTAAAAGTGCCCGTACGGCCTACTTACTGAATAAACATCTTTTTTTTAAGAATTGAAAAAGCAAAAGAAGTAACAAACGACTGGGAAATACTGGAATGAGGAAAAACGAGAATTGGGAATACAAATATTGGGGAAAAATATTTTTGGTTAAGTACCTAGTTTATCTATACGCTCCTTCAAGTAAATGGACATGATGGCAATAGATATATACATAGATATATCGTCAGCGACAATAGCAGTACTTGTTGAGGTGGGGATGAGTTGCACTGATACACGCGGGCTCACTGTTGTATCTGTAAGAAAAAACTCAAGATAAATAGAAGACAATATTATCGCCCCTTTACTTAACCTCGTATCTGATCGAATAGTTAGATAGGAAAGTAGTATTTATTACACCACATTATTGTAACATTTGTAACTCACGCGTTCGTCCGAGAAATGTCTGTTGATCTGATGAGGAACCTGTCTTCCTTGTAGATGTACGTCATCGTCGCTTCGAACAGGGCTCGCCTGGGGCCCACCGCTATCTGCACCAACCATTACCATAACCACTTGAGTGAAGATTTGGATTTAGTGTCATTACGTACAAATGTGCCACAGACATACACTCAGACGAAACAGACAGTCACACACACATACAGCGGTCAAACTCACACCCCTCCTCTTTTTCCGATGAGGGTTAAAAAATAAAAATATGTTTTTTTTTTAAAACGGTTCATGTATAGGGACACTTCATAATTTCACTTTCTTAAAATTATAAAAAAACAGCCCGATATCTATTGCGGTTCAAAAGATAATTTTTAAAGTTAGGCCGGACGCACAGCGGTGGTATTATCAGCCCAATGGAACCCTGACCCACCATAGAACGGTGTCACAGTGACATTATAAAACAATTCGTTTGACACTTCTTATGACTTGAATTATAACGTCTGTGTGACACAGTTCTATGGTGGGTCAAGGTTCCAATGGTCTGATAGTACTTATACTTATATTAATAGGGTCCCGTAGGGCTACCCTTTGGATACGGAACCCTAATTAATCGTTCTGTTATTCATTGTTCAAACCCTTACCTTAACCTGATAGTTTTCCCTAGCGATTGTAGTATTCGCGGTGAAGTCTCCGAAGATTCCATCGAGGTCCCCGGCCTTCAAGAATTTCAGTACCCCGCTGTTGGGCCGCTGACGCAGCACCCAGTCCGTGGAGATCAGGGTTCGAGGCATACACTGAGACCTAGGACCAAATAGTAATAAGTTTCTGTGAAAAAATGCATTTTTTTTGCTTTCTTTGCCAACTGTAGGTACTTATTTTTGTAGAGTATTTAAAAATATATAAATATCAGGGGACAATGTCACAACAACTGATCTAGTCCAAAAGTAAGCTCTAGGTTTGTACTATGGGTACTAGACAACGATATAAATACTTATATAGAGAAATATTATACTTAAATACATAGAAAACATCCATGACTCAGGAACAAATATTCGCGGTCATCAGTCATCACACAAATATCTGCCCTTACCGGGATTCGAGCCCAGAGAGCCCAGGCAAGGTGCATTACGCTATTATTTCTATTCGTTGTTTTTAAACCAATCGCGTCACTGGCACATCACGTGACTTTTCGTATCACGTCATCTACCAGTGACGCGATTGGTTTAAAAACTAAACGAAGAGAAACGCTAGCTGGCGTAGTGCATCTTGTCTGGGCCAGCTGGACCGATAGCAAGTGGTCACTGTCACTACCAACTAGGCCAGCGCGTCGTCAAATGTATGAATCCGATTCTGTCCTTACGCGTTACGCCACAGCACATCAGACAAATTTAATGTAAATCGTCCCTTTACTTTCTCAACCTTTTATCTGATCGAATTGTTAGATTGTAAAATGAAAAAAAATATGTTCAAAGGTTTATAAAGACTACTAGGGACGAAATGCGGCTTTATAATAAATTAAATAAAATGAATAAAAAAATATTTATTCAAAGTTAAGAGTAACACATCGAACATTATCCGTTGGTCCCACACTAGGCCATGCCTGTCACGTGGTAACCGGATTCGGAGTAACACTTTAAAAGAGAGTACAGTTACTGTCTACAAATGAAAATTGGAAACTTAAAGACTAACTTAAAGTAATGTACTATCAGCCCAATGGAACCCTGACCTACCATAGAACGGTGTCACAGTGACATTATAAAACAATTTGTTTGACACTTCTTATGACTTGAATCATAACGTCTCTGTGACACAGTTCTATGGTGGGTCAAGGTTCCAATGGTCTGATAAGTACGGTAACAAATTTTTAAGCCCGAATATGGCACAACTAAATTTTATTATATTAATTACTAAATTACTAAAATATTTGAGGTCCGAGTTATGCGTGGTTGCGAGTTGGTGTGTGTGAGTGTGTGTAAGTGTGTGTGTGTGTGTCTGTGTGTGTGTGAGTACATGTTTGTGTTCTCGTGCGTGTTTTGGTGGAGGTTACGAGTTCTCAAGTGATCAGCAGTTTATCAGTCTCCCTATGATTTTTATACTTACGTAACATCGCTGAGCAAGTCGTTGATGAAGGTGAGCAGCGCGCTGCCAGGCTTGCTGTAGAGCGGGTCGCTCGTGGAGACGTTCTGCCAGGAGACGCAGGCGCACCAGTGCGGCTCGATGCCCGCCTCGCTGCAAGACCGGTTGCTAGGGATCTGAGTAATAAAACATTCGTTCGTCGTACAGTTTCCTCCACGGTGTTTCCTTTGACCATGGCATGTATTGCTTTAAACGCGGCTTAAAAAGAGTATTCTCTGAAAGGCAACAACTTGGCTGTGCCCCCTGGCATTGCTGACGTTTAAGGGCGACGTTGACTGCTTACCATCAGGTGGCCCGTCACCAGCAATAATATATTAGGGTAGTCACCAGTGGTCAACTAGTAGTCGACCTGATAAGAGTGCGAAGAGTGGGAAATATAATGTTTCGTACTCTTGCCACTCATACAAAGTATAGGTAGAGGCCGATCACAGTTCTCTGGTTGACCACTGGTGACTTTACCCTATCCGACATTGAGCTCAAAAATATCTGACGTCTTTATTACTAGAGGCATAAAAGCGTGTCAGGTATGTCTTGATAGGTACGAAAATGTCTAGAAAGAACCCAAGACTCAAAAAAAAATACTCACGCTCATCACACAAATATCTGTCCATATGGAATTGAACCCAGGACCGCAAGTTTTATAGGCAGGGTCACTACCAAGTACTTAGGCCAACATGTCGTGACGTATCCTGTCGTGTCGTGTCGTGTGTAGGTTAAAGAGTTGTACGCAAAATCTCACCGGCTCCAATAACGTCAGCCCTCTCTTCAGATCAGCTCCCTTCACCTTGTAGGTGTTCCAGTGCTCGGTCATATCCAGCACGTCGAGGATGGTGGCGTGCAGGTCGTGGGGGGTGGTGAGGACGCGCGCGTTGGCCTGCAGCGCGGGCAGAGCCGCCGGCCGCTCGAGGACCAGGGCCTGGGGCAGCACCAGCGCCATGAGGGGCAGACGCTCTTCTAACTTACCTTGCAGGGTATCGCGCACTTTTGCAAATCTGAAAGAAATCGGGCTTGTAGATGTATGAATACTACACGGAAGGTGTAAGTGGCCAATTGGATCACCAGATTTAACTTCAGGCTCTGCATGTAATAATGGCACAGAATGGCATTTTTACTTCAATTATAGTTTTTGACACTTGAACGCACCCTATCGATCTCCGCGTACGACTACCTTGTTTCAGATCACGACACAACACAAGACAAATGTGAATGCGGGTCTATCACCTAGTGAATTGTATAATGCACTATGTTTTATCATTAGTATCAGTAAACATTTAACTTATGTTTATCGGTATTAGATGTGTGTTCTACTAACAGTTGCATGTCGATTGCTTTCGGCAGAATCCTTGACATAAAACTATCCAGTTACTCTACAGAATACCACATTCGGAAAAGATCATACTAGCAAAACATCATATACGCATAACATCATACTAGCAAAACACGATATTCGCAAAACATGATATTTACAAATAGTCGGGTTTTGTTATAAAATCGAAGGTAGGTTTAGGTCATGTTAGATTTATAGCAGGCCCGGAGGGCCAAACTACACAGAAATAGGAGCTCCGCAGTAGCGGAGCTCCGTCGACACTGTCTAATTCATGTCTTCATAACAGTTAAGTTTTGCAAATGTGATGTTTTGCTACTATGATGATTTGCGAATGTCATGTTTTGCGAATATGATATCCTACGACGGATTGCAACTATCATAAGACCTTGTACTAGTTTCATTTACCTAGGCCCATGGTCCCCCATGACCACGAGCAGCGTATCTTCGGAGTGCGCCCTGAACGCCCTGAGGAACTTCGCCACGTCCTCGTCAGCTGACTGCACCAGGTTGAAGTCGTCATGCGTTATGCCTACTATGAACGTGAACACGAATCGCTTGCCGCCCAGCGCCATGAACTGAAAACATAAGACAATAAATAAAAACCAGCCAAGAGGATCTTAATTATATGCCGTTCTTGTTTTTTCATGGCAGTCTTCTCCGGCTGTCAAAACTGCTTACGTGGTTTATTTTCGATCAAAGTCAGAATTGTACGGTTGGGTAAGAACCCTGGTCTACCAGTTTTGACAAGTTTCTGTGAGATCTAATTATCGCTAAGGTTGACACTTGTCACTGTCATAATATTATTGCAAGGGAAAATCGAACTTGAATCATGACGTGACAATGAACTTCAATCGTAGGGCGGTAGACCACATTTTTGGCCGGCGGTCTGCAAATTTGCCATCAGAGTCCTTAAGAATTGACCCTACTACACCACTTTTCACTTTATTGTTCACGACATCATTTACGCTTATAGCACTCTTTGTTAACCTTCTTGGTTTTTTATAATCTTCCGTGTCGTCCGTGAACTTTCTATCTTATAGAAAAGTCAACTTTATTGCGGTACAATGTATGATGAATGATGATTGTCTTTGGACCTAAAGTGGGTCAAAAATTTAAGTCTGACTATTATACCTACCTACCTAAAGTTTCATAATTACATTATAATTTTTTCCACTATATTCTCCGCTTTCACTTTGAAAGATCTGCTTGGTCACTCGATATTTTATGATCAGAATCGGAGTTTTCTTTTACTTTATAAATTGCAGCAGAAATGGTGGCTGAAATACTATAAATATAAGTGAAATAATACACTATCACATGGTTCATATGAGATTACCATGAGACGAGGAGCATGATTTTTTTGAAAAGGTTTTCAGAAAAAAATCATGGTTATTTTGTCTCAAATGCATACTATTTTTTTCAATATTATTTACTTACTGAGAACAACCGATTCAATCTCACCAGTGTTTCCTGGGCCCGCAATGGAATAGTGGTCGGAAACGTCGGAAAAACGTAATTTTGCTCGTAACCGAGTTTTATTTTTTTAAGTCTTTTACTCGTTGTGGTGTAGAAAAGGCCATGTGACGGTACTGGCTGAAACTCAGCGCTGTAGGTGTCTGACGCCTCAGCATAATGCTGAGCCAGTGTCAGATTCGCTACCGCGAGGACACACACTCCGTGCTGTTTCTGTCACATTGTTTGTTATCTTTCATTTGTCTATTTGTGTTTCTTCTGTGTAGTGAATAAATATATTTCTTCTTCTTCTTCTTTTTCTTCTTTAGCCATTAGCAGAAATTTATTTGTTTTCTCAGTAAATAATATAAAGAAATAGAAAAAAATTGGTACTTCAGTCAAACAGCAGCGCATTGTTGTGTTCCGGTTTGGAGATAAGACAGCCGGTGAAATGACTAGCAAAGAGGCATTCCATCTTAGTCCCAAGGGTTGGCAACGCATTTGCAGTCTTAGGATTGCATTGCAGTCTTGTGAATGCGAATGTCTACGGGTCACAGTTTCCACTTACCATCAGGTGGCCTGTGTGCTCGTTTGTCGTCTCTATGCCATAAAAAAACTTAGTGGGTATGCTTTTGAAACCTCCAGCAATCAAGATTTTTGTCAGAACTCAGAACACATTTGAAAAAGTTCCTGTTATCAGTTGCGTATTAATAAAAGACTAATTAGTGAACTGATTTACAATTCACAAAGTCACATCTACACTTAATTAACGTTACAGAGTGCCTCTACGCTAACCTGTTCTGTAATATTCAACATGACCTTGAACATCGGCGTGTCCCCCACGCAGTTCCGGATCCCGCCCTTCTTGTCCCACTCCTCAACGAGGAATGCTCTCAGGTAGTGGTCCGTTGGCTGATGCTTGAAGCCGTTGAAGCGATGCTGGAAGGTACCGATGAGAGGCATATCTTCGAAATATGCTGTGCGATACCTGTATTATGATGAAAAAAATTCAACGTTGCTTGGGGACAGTTCTGGTGACAAACAAAGTTGGCCTTGGAAAAACTTAAACGCGGCGTGATAGAAAGTAAAAATACGGTCTTGTTGATTTACATGTCTTTCCGAATATATGATCTTTAACTATACGTCGTTCGGATAGGTATTTAACTGAATGTAAACTAAAAATCCACGTGACATTGGTAGTTGGTCAGCCAATAGGAGTACTCAAAGCTCGACCAAACAGCATCGATTGGCTGTTGAACAGAGCCAGATATTTATATTTGCTCGTTGGCTCTACTCGCTTCTCGCTCCTTGTCGGCTACCGACATGTGCCTAAATTGGAACTGGTGGAAAGAGCTTATTCCCGTTATAATAACATTTCAGAAGTCTCTGCTCACCCCACACTCTTCACCTTGTAGAATATGAACGGGAAGTTGTCCACGGTTCTGCCGCTTTCCGTGCGTTTTCTAACGTCTGGTAGTTCCAGCTCTGTCTTGCCGAGTAAGATAGGAAACAACGAGGCGGGCGTCCCGTCGCCTAATACGTTGTATCTGAAAACAAATGAGCAGAGCTCGGAAAATACGGGGCAAAATTAAATGCCAGCTATATACAGTGACCGGCCGATAACAAGTCAATCCTGGACTTGACAGAAGCGCGTGGAGCTAACCCCATGTGCTTCTGTTTAGTCCATTAAAGAAATTACTCTTTTACCGAGCAATTGTCTTCGCGTGTGATATCCATGGACTTATTTCTATAGTCCATGGGAGTGTCTATAAATAACTCAACATTGGCGAAATACACCTTAGCAGGAGTGAAAGCCATTAATTAAAATTAGATTAGATTAGAAGTCAATCCTGACACTTTACACAATTATAGAGTTACTGAATATTGATGATGTTGACAGCAGAAAAACAATGCTTAACTTATTTGTTGCGTGTGAATGAAAAGTAAATAACAACATTGTTTTAGTGCTGTCCACATTGTCAATATTCGGAAACTTCATGGTTGTGCCAAGTGTCAAGATTGACTTCTTATTGGCCGGGCACTATAGGGACCGCCTATAGGTATATTGGGTGCCACCGACCTTCGGGCTTTTAAGGCGTGGATCGTTTCTAGTCCTCATTGAACTTCTTTTGTTCTGTAAGTTGTTAATAATATGTCCATCCTTAATTTGATTTTAAATATATGCCACGGAGATGTCGCCCTTGTAGGCCTGTACCATGTGATAGTGTTTATATGGCCATGATTGAATGCACTGATTTTGTATTAAATAGGAGAACTTCGATAATTGAGTTTATTGATATAGACGATCCCTAGCTGTCATTTAATGTTACCCGTGCTCTGCAAATGAGGTATATCATAAACTAGAGGATGCCCGCAGCTTCAAGCGCGGAGATGTAGTTTCCCGCTTCATTGCGTATTTTTTCCAGAGATTTATCGTTGGGAGTCTGCTCTGTTTGGGTTAAATGTTTTTGGTCAAATAAAATCAAAAGAGGAGATATTTGCACAAGGAGTTTAAATGTCGCGTATTCTTTGCACAGGAGTTTGTATCGCGTATTTTTTTGTGCAAGGAGGTTGTACATATAGCATTGAGATGTCGAATATATTGGCGCGTTCTAAATTCAAACGCACTTATAATCACTGTTTTCAGTGAATATAATAAGCTTTTTTTAGGGGGAATGGTATAAATACTGCGGAATATTGTTAGCTTACCCCTCCAAAACTGTTGCTCCCAACTCCTCGGTCAGCACCTTCCAGCTCTTCGGCATCTTTCTGAGGAAGCCGTTCCTCGAGGTAGAGTCGAAGCCGAGGGTGAGCACGTTGAGACTGTTCTCGCGCCCTGGTGGTATCGGCTTTTGTTTTACCGAACGGAACCCTAGTGTGTTCCCAGCCCATTTTATTAATTTTCTAGAAATAATAATAAAAATAAAAGATAAAGAGACAATTAATCGCAACAATACCATACCTTGTCTGGGTCCGTCCGGATCGCTACCACCATCTTATCCATTAACCTACCGCCAAACAGCAGTGTTCGCATTGTTGTGTTCTGGTTTGGGGATAAGACAGCCGGTGAAATGACTAGCATAGAGGCATTCCATCTCAGTCCTCAGGGTTGGCAACGCATTTGCAGTCTTAGGATTGCATTGCAGTCTTGTGAATGCGAATGTCTATGGGTCACAGTTTCCACTTACCATCAGCTGTGTGCTCGTTTGTCATCTCTAGCCATAAAAAAAAATAAAAAAAAAATGGTTGACTGTACTTGCTCTAAAACCTACCCATCAGCTGTTTTGCCAGTACATTTGACGGTCACGTGGTCGCTCGCTGTCAATCTGTAACTCCCCGACGCCTTGAGGGTGGTGGGGGTGGCAATAGTTTGCTTGAAGTCAGTTTCAAATATTATGTCAAAGACCATGCACTTTATATCTCTGACTGTTTCTTTTATTTCGTCGACAACTCTGCAGCGGGAGTGCTAAAAAACATTAAAATAGTGAATGGACTTGAGATACACAAAATTACCCCAAGAACAGGAGGTATTAATGTCCCAAAGCTATACTATTATTTTTCATTATCTACTGAGAAAATAAATTACCAAATTTCTACTAGTGGCTAAAGCGGGTCCATATTGACTCTTATAAAATTCGTATTCCTATTTTTTGTTTTCTTACCGATTTGTATTCATAATAATCACTCTTCATAATTTATTTCTTCATGCTTTTATCTTCATACTTTTTAAGTCATAAATTTTATCGCAATTCATAATGCATTTTTTGCAGGAATTGTTACTTTTTGACATTTTTTATAAATCTAACCTAACCTAACCTTATTACACGTAAGATATTTAAGAAATTGTGAAAAGTGTACGGCTTCATTAATATTGGCGTTATGAATTCAGATGATAATAAGTTCCGATCGTTAGTACTAAAAAAAAATATGAAGAGTATGAAGAGTGATCATTATTACAAACATTTTCGGACTTCCGATAATAGGACTTAAAAAGGTATGTGAGTAGATACGCACCCGGCTAAAGCGGGTCTATATCGGAATCCATAATGTTTATTTCGCATAATATATCATTTCGCATAAAATCGATTGTCCTAAAACGGTTTTTACAATAAAAAGGGTTTCAATATAATTATTTTAAAAAACTAACCTAACCTAACCAAACCTAATCTACACAATAGACGTTTACTTATTAAATTCTGCAATGTCTTATCAGCCTAGAAGGGTGTTATGCGAAAAATACTTAAGCGTTTGAACGAGGTCCCAGATAAAGAGCTTAAAGGTTACACACGCATAATAATTTGAACACAAAAAACATGAACTATAATATAAAATAAGGAAAAAAAACGCTTAAAATATTCCAAAAGTGCTTCTTAAAATGGCGGAACGGGTAAAAGTTATAATTTAATACATTTATTTAGCAAAACCATAGCATAGCAGTGAATTATAGCGGCCGCCCCCCCCGACATCAGCCCCTCGGGGGAGGCCGTGGGAGAGTTGCGCACGTACTTGTCGGTGTATAAGATCGTATACTCACATAGCATTTCACCCAATCCGTACCATTACATTGAATCCGAGGTGATTGTTTATCAAACTGGGTGATTTCCTTGGAAAAGGGATCTAGGAAAGGAATCTCACAGCCCATACCTTTATCTAGTTTTAAAGCTTCTTCTACGTATCTGAAAGTTTATGATAATGGTTTATGTGACTGGTACATAATGAGATTAATGAGAGGCAATGTACACGAGGGTGGTATTATGAAACGAATCGAAAGGAGTTTCATAATAAGATCACACGAGTGTCTTAATGCCTAATTATGTGTACAGTAAGCATACATAACTTTATCTACATGCATGTCATAAGTTATGCATACGTTTTCTACAATACGTGGGACACCTGTACCTCTGTGGTTGCCCTGTACCTTAATGTTTACATTAAATTATCGGCCACCGATACTTTAATGTGAACATTAAGATGAAACCACATCGATAGCCGATTCATTTATAAAAAAAAACATGCAAACTTTTATTTTAACCAAAATAAGATAAAAGATAAAGACAGTTTCTGAACTTAGGTATTATAGTGAAGTTACGATATGCGCACCACGTCACATAAACCCATGCGAAAGTTGCGTGAAAGTCGATTTTTGGGTATCACAGGTAGGCGGCACCACCGCGGGATAGCGTTACCATAGCGACCGCATTGTTACCTGCGCCGAAGCCGCCATTTTTTTTATGTAACATGGTGTGGATTATACTTACAGTATGTGTGCACTTAGAAGGTACTTTGAGTAAGTACTTCTCTTTCACTCGCTCTTAATAAGAACGTATGATTTACAATTACAATATTATACGGTATTTGACAAAACTCAAATCAGCTTCTTTTTATGAAACATCAAAAACGCTCCGTTACTATGGAATTTATAGGGATTACTATCTTGTGACGTCACAATCAAACAGCGTCCTTATTCTTGGATTTTATGAATTTAAAAATCTTAAAACATAAATAAAAGATTGATGTTTGCCTAGTATTTTTATAACGTTTATTTTACACTTTTTACCAATTTTACCAATTTAATTTACACTCTTGTCAAATACCCTATTAAATAAGCGAGTGAGAGACAAGTTCAAACCTGAAGCCCCCTTCTAAGGCCCGTATTTATAAACTAATCTCAACTCTAATGCTCGTCTTGAGATGTGTCAAAAATGACAGTGTTCTATGGATTGACGTTTACTTTGACGTATCTTGTGACGCGCATCTCAGCCAAGATGAGTTTATAAATACGGGCCTAAGACCCGTATTAATAGTCTAATCTCATCTAATGTTCGTCTCGAGATGTGTCAAGAATGACAGTGTTCTATGGTTTGACGTTTACTTTGACGTATCTCGTGACGGGCATCTCAGCTGAGCTATCGTACTATACCTCCTCGTGATGGCCAGAGTTGAGTCGTACCAGTAATACAAGAACACAACCCACAGGAGGCTCAGAGCGACTGCAGAGGAGGTTAATATCGCGTTTTTTCGCGATCGGTACCACCGCCTCACCACAATTGACACCTTAAAAAAAACATACCTAGTCAGATGCGAGTCGAATAAGTACACCGAAAGTTCTTTATTTCCCAATACATAGAGCTCCGAAGCATAATTTACATACATACATACATTAAATCACGCCTGTTTCCCAGAAAGGTAGGCAGAGACCACTTCTTTCCATTTGCTACGAACTTGATAAATTTCTTTCGCTTCTTCCACATTCATACATCGAATCACACGTCGGTTTCGGGTATTTAAGATTCGGCCCTTTACCAGTATTTCTCCGATTTGACTCGAAAAAGTACGCCAGTACAGATCGAAAGTGAGTGGACGGGTCGGAAGCATAATTTCTAAATTAAAAATTCCTAAGCCCCAAACGTCTAAAGGCAAATCTTCTATTTGATCATGTACTGTAAGAATGGCCCTCCCACAGTACAATGCGTGGCGTCGTGGTTCGTGGTGGAGCTGCATCACATGAACATACTTACCATTTTTATACAAACAAGCGTACAGCCAGCCTGATGGTAAGCGGTTACTAGCGAATGGACGCCTGCAATACCAGAAGTATTGCATGCGCGTTGCCAACCCTTTAACAACCTATTTACTCCCTCTTGAAGAACTCCATACTCCATTTACCCTCTCGTCACGGATACTATCGAGATCTTTATACTGATTGTATAAAACGAAATAACAAATCGTTAATATCATATTTCGATCTCATTTCACAGTACGATGTCCCTTAAATCTTACCTAAGTTCTCCGTTCACCCGACCTACGTTCAAAATGTCTAATGTACAGTCACGTGATTTAATTTGGTACCCACCTTAGGTCCAAAGTCAATCTGACATTCTACAACAATAAGGTTGAGTTTCCTAAAAGTTACAAATGACTTGACATCTCTAATGACATAGATGACTTCAAGCATATTTTTCTTGAAATGGGTCTCAAATTAACGCTCGTGACCGTACTAAACTGCTACTGCACGAAACTCTTAATGTTTTTTTTCCGGGTAAATATGACTAGGTCGCAAAATGACCCCATTGCTTTTATAAGAAATGTCGTGGTCGCGAAATGACCACGTTGTTTGCGTTACCGTGTACGTTAGGTTCGTTAGGTAACTTTAAATATAGACATAAAATCAAAGCCCAGGTGGTCATTTTGCGACTCACTTATTTTGAGATGTAGGTAGGCTATAAACGGTGTGGTCATTTTGCGAGCCATTCTACAAGAAAATTATGCTTTCGAGGTAGAGTTTTAACTAGGGATGTTACGGAGGTGGTTTTACTGGAGCCGGAGCCGGATCCGGAGTTAAATTTTTTTATTTAACGGAGTCGGATCCGGAGCCGGAGGCGAAGTTGGAGCCGGATCCGGATCCGGAGGTTTACCGGATCCGGAGGTTTACCGGATCCGGAGCCTTAACCGAGTACCTTTTATTTAAGTGGAAGATTGATGTATTGAAGGGCAAGTTTAGTTAAACAACACAAAACAATTAAACTTTTTTCTTTAATTATTAAATTTTTAATAAACTATTTTAGATAAACTAATTTTCGCCCGTTTATAACGAATATAAATCAACGCAAAAATGAAAACAAATTGTCATTTCACCACGGAAACAAAGTTAATTTAACCCAAATCTTTCAATTCGCCGCGGCAAATGCAATACCTTCAGCTCCGGTATAACTTCGGTAAAAAAATAACGGAGGCGGAGGCGGAGGCGGAGGTGTGAAATAAAAAATAGCGAAGGCGGAGGCGGATCCGGAGGTGTAAAACCAAACCGAAGTTCCGACTTAACGGATGCGGAGGCGAAGCTCCGTAACATCCCTAGTTTTAACGATCTTTAATTGTAAATCAAACATTTACCTTTGAATATCGCTCTATAAAAATCACACATACTAGTCTTTGCCACATAGCTCTTCTTCTTTTTTACTTATACCGCGGTATTCCAGTGATTTCAATTTTCCAACAACTCCTCACTGTCAAGTAACTGACAATGAATCAGTAAACAGGATAACTTTGACGTCGGATAAAAAGTTAGTCTACGCTTCAGACTGACAATGTCAAAATTTCTTTATCTTTTTTTTTTAAGGAGGTTTCGTAGTGATATTTTGCCAATGTCAAGTGAGTGCAAGGATTTTACACCTTAGTAACCTATAAACCCTTAATTTGGCAAAAGTAAAGTCAGAGATTTTGAATCAGCAAAAAAATTAAAACGCAATCCAAACAAAAAAAAGGTCATTATGGTATGTTTGCTGTGACGAACATTGCCAAATTAAGGGTATAGTCATTCAAAAATATGAATGGTGGTAATTTTTTTAGTAGGTGCACAATAGTGCCACCTTTATATCAGCATGAACCATTTGATGTGTAAAAGGTGTATTTAATTGCATTATTACTGACCCCATTTGGATGATTTAATAACTTAAGTGTTAAGTGACTTTAAACGACATGACTAAACTTTTAATGAAGTCTCATTCAAATATATTTTACAATGGTTTTTTACAAAAGAGTTTTGGGGTAAAGTGTTAGAAGTTTTTTTTTACTTTACAACTGTCCCGTCAATATCTGCTGTTACTAGCTACAGATCATACTGAAAGAGTTTTGCAGATTTTGACGCATTTTTTTTTATAACAAACGTAGGTACTTTAAGGACTAGCTTACAGTCCATAACCACTATACCCTAGTTCACATCGAATATCAGACGAGTCCTCCTATTACTACCCAGTATATAATGAAAGGTATGACAATAATTATTTTAACTGGACGTTTACTTACAAAGAGATTCTGATGAATATTACGGGTTTATAATAATACGAAACTCCAAAGGTGAGATAATAGGTCCGAATCAAACCATGCATTGGATGCAACAAGACTCTATGGACCCTGTTGATAACAAATTTAAAGTAGGTAAGCTTAAGTAGTAAAAGCAGAGCAGCCGCTTGAATTGTTTCTAACTGCTATGTACTAAGCGACAGAAGCCAATATGTTGCTCAAGTACGGAAACAACTTGTTAAATATGGTTTGAACGTGGACATTTTTGGGGATTGCGGTATGAAGTGCGGGACGGACAAGGACTGTTGTGAGATGGTCCGGCGTGACTACTACTTCTACTTCGCGCTGGAGAACTCGGTCGCGGAGGACTTTGTGGTGATCGCGCTGTGGAACACCGCGATCCCGGTGGTGCGCGGGGGAGCCAACTACACGCAGTAACTACACTTTACTATAAATACTTCTTGCTTACTAGAAAAAAAAATATTAGCCTGCTCATACGTGAGTATGATATTAATGTTTAAATCGTTGTTATTAAGCCGACGACGTGTTGGCCTAGTTGGTAGTGACCCTGCCTACGAAGCTAGTGGTTCCGGGTTCAAATCCCAGTAAGGGCAGATATTTGTGTGATGTGCGAGAAATCTTGCGTCTTGGATGTTTTCTATGTACTTAAGTATGGTTTTCTTCATATAAGGAAGTTTATCGTTATCCAGTTCCCAAAGTACAAGCCTGGCGCTTAATTTGGGACTAGGTCGATATTTCCCCCCTCCCTGGTATTTATTTATTGTATGTAAAAAAGGAATATAACTGGTCCTAAGAGACAACCTTCTGGTACTCCTCTATCATTAGTTCTAAATGCTGATCTATATAATATATTTTTTACTTTTAGTACAAAAAATACTTAATTCTGTACTTTGATTTCTGTCTACCAAATACGATTTCAACTTAACTCTATAGGCCCCTCAAGTTTGTGAAGTAAAATTTCACAGTTTACACAGTCGAATGCATTTGACAGTCTCTAAATAACGCAGAAAAGGTTTATGCCTTTTTTCAATGCGGAGTGTAGAAACAATTATATACGGTTCGAAGTAATTGAAAGATTGGACAGTTTGGACAGATTATTCGTTCTGTGATAGAATACTTTTCAGAGTATTTAACTAATCTAGCAAACGTTAAGCATTTTTTTTTCTTCAGAATATTGTAATCAGTCTCTCTTCTGCAATTATTTTGTTTATTTCGTTCTGATTTTTGGTTAACTGGTTATATTATTGAGAACTTGAAATTTTCTGAAAAGATGCCATTTTCTAATGATAAATGAACATTATGAGTGAGTGGAAGTGCTAAGTCGGGCGTGGTTCCTTTAATTATAGTATCGAATAGATTTTGTATTTCTTAAACTATTTATTTCTTTATTTATTTCTATTAGTAGCCTATGTGGTTTCTTTCTTTTCGTGGCATCATATTTTCAGTGTCGTATTTTTCTAATTCCAATTTTTTTATTTGACACCGTTAACAGAGTTCCTATTTCTGGGTTATTTGGCCCTCCCGGCCTGGTGCAAAACTAACATAACCTGAACCTACCTACATTACGATGTAATTACTTCTGGGATAAAATCGAACGGGAATAAATACGACTGGGTAAAAAGAGGAACGAGAACAAATGCGACGGTATCAAAACTGAACAGGGAAAAATGACATTGGTTCAAATAATTGGAAAAAAATGAGAAAAGATATATATCATCATGGAATCAATGATTTTGTAAAAAAATATGTAATAAACCTGCATCAAAACGCAAAGGGCGCTTAACTACGCGGAATAGGAGCTCCGCGCAGCGGACCTCCGTCGAATTGTTCATACTCTTCCTTTTCTCTTACTATTTATTATACTATTTTTTGAGTCAGTAAATGTATATGGGGAAAATAAAAAATACAAAAATATTTTTATTATTATTCAGCGTTACTATATCATACAAACATTATGTATTATGTATTTCAATATTATACAAAATTGATTTAAAGTAATACCGCATGGGTCCGAGTTTTATAACGTTATAGTGCCAGAATAAATTTGTCAAGATCGTAGCAAGTGGAAACAAGTGGTCTCTGCCTACCCCTCTGGGAAACAGGCGTGATTTATTGTATGTATGTATGTATAGCGCCAGAATAACGATAAAATTATAAAGTTTTCGTAAAATACCGCTATTTGGAAGTATGCCTAACGCATATAATGTGGTAACCAAAACAAGCCCCCGAACAAAAAAACCCCGAATAATTTCCAAGGTATTTTTCTGTCATATTTGGGATGTCTAATTTCATTTAAAAGTGTACGGCTGAGACGCTTTATGTTTCGGATCAACGTGATATTCTTACAAATTGTGCGTGTCTCGGGGACGTTCCACCACTCCAAGAAGTGGTTGTGCACCGTGGTGGTGGGCGCGACACGCTCGAGGGCGAGCAGCGCGCACGTGCGGCACAGCATGTTGGTCTCCGGCAGCGACTGGGCATGGTGGTACGAGTAGTGGTTCCTCCAGCGAAAAAACCCGTAGTACCGCTCTTTGTCCTGAATAATGTTCCACATCTCCCTTGCCAGGTCCCGCGGCTTCATGCCACCTCCGTTCAGGTACATTCCGTCAGGCATAAATCTGTTAAAACATTAATCTATATACATATATATAAAAGGCAAACCTGACTCACGCACAGCCGAAACTACTGTATCTAGAAACTTGAAATTTGGTACAGGGGTTCCTGTCATAATGTGTGTGTAAATTCATCCTCTCAGGGGTTCAAATAGGGCGCAGAGAGGGAAACTCATGGTAAAGGTACAGTCTGACCACATCTATGCAAGCTTATAAATAAACCCTGTTATGTAACGATAAGTATAATCTGAATCAATAAAAAATAAGTTGATTTACTTACTCACTAAGAAGATTTTGATTCATACTTAACATAGCTCTGCTATAGTGATTTTTTTAAGTATTATGAAATTAAAGAAAAAAATATATGAAGTCAAACGCAGTCAGCAGGTTCTCCGTCACGTAGTCCTCCGCGATCGAGTTCTCCAGCGCGAAGTAGAAGTAATAGTCACGCCGGACCATCTCAGAACAATTCTTGTCCGTCCCACACTTCATTAAACCGCAATCCCCAAAAAGGTCCACGTCCAAACCATATTTAACAAGTTGTTTCCGTACTTTAGCAACATATCGGCTTCTGTCGCTTAGTACATAGCAGTTAGAAACAATACAAGCGGCTGCTCTGCTTTTACTACTTAAGCTTAATTTAAATTTGTTGTCAA
The DNA here is from genome assembly GCA_963966035.1 of Acleris laterana. Taxonomy (NCBI): domain Eukaryota; kingdom Metazoa; phylum Arthropoda; class Insecta; order Lepidoptera; family Tortricidae; genus Acleris; species Acleris laterana. The sequence continues at coordinate 2,797,963 of OZ014453.1, forward strand.
CAGGATCCATAGATTCTTGTTGCATCCAATGCATAGTTTGATTCGGACCTATTATCTCACCTTTGGAGTTTCTTATTATTATAAACCCGTAATATTCATCAGAATCTAGTTTGTAAGTAAACGTCCAGTTAAAATAATTGTTGTCATACCTTTCATCACATACTGGGTAGGAATGAGCGGACTCGTCTGATAAGAAGATATATTTCTGATGTGAGCTACGGTATCGTGGGTCTGGATTGTACGCTAGTCCTCGAGGCATATTCATGCTATAAAAAAATAATGCGTCAAAATCTGCGACACTCTTTAAGTATGATCTGTTGCTAGTAACATAGCAGGTATTGACTGGACAATTGTAAAGTAAAAAAAAATCTTGACCTTCACCCCAAAACCCTTTTGAAGGAAACCATTGTAAAATATACTTGAATGAGACTTCATTAAAAGTTTTGTCACGTCCTTTAAAGTCACTTAGGTTGTTAAATTGTATAGATCTTCCAAATGGGCTGGTTACTGTCAATAATAATACAATTAAATAAACCGTTTTACACAAGAAATGGTTCATGCTGATTTAAATGGCACTATTGACTAATTGAATGGGACTTGAACACAGATTATGTAAAAAAAAACATTACCGCCAGTGGTAACCACTCACCACTGCGTATAACGTCTCTGGCGAACTGGCATCTCTGACAGGGCTACGTGCGTATAAGTACGAGTAGCCACAACTCATGCTGCCGTCTAGCGGCAGAACGCTGCAACTCGAGTTACAGCGTTTTGTGTTTACTAGCATCACCATCAATTCAAAACGCGGCAACTGAGTGAAAAAGAGAAAGTTACATCTTCTTGAAAACCTTACAGAATGAGATAACATATTTAATTCAGTTGCAAAAAAATCAAGTCGGAAGAATTTGTTTTGTAGTTAGTTTTGTAAATCCAAATGATTATTTGTATGTGTTTGATTTCTGGTTAATAAGTGCGTGAATTAGGTACTTACTAAGTGTGTGAGTATGTCGTTCTTAGTGTTTTAAAATGGCAAGAAACCAAAGAAGTTTTTAATCCAATTGCTTGCAGATTCACACAAAAAGGTTGGTAAAACTTATCTTACGATCGTTTTGTTAAATAACAAACTTTTCGCGGCGGTATGTCGTCATTTGGAATCGTCGGAAAAGTATGGCATAGTGATTTTCGTGAATGGCTATTCGACGATGATTATATTGCGGGCTGTAAGTCATACCGGAGATGTATGGCATTACGCTACCGCCACAGAATCTATCGGAAAATACAAGATTTTTTGTGTTTGTTACAAATCGTTCCGAATCTCGTAATTTATCCGACACCGCCGTCATTTTCCTTTTCGTCATACCATACTTGGTACAAATGAACGAAAATTTTGAGGCTCTGTCCCCTGATCTATAAATAGTTCATAAACACGATTTAACGATTTAATTTGCAAAATAATTTATCGAATTTATTATATTAAAAATATTAATTAATAATTATTTAACTATTTAGCTATAAACAAGGAATAAATACCCAAAAAACTACTAAGACCACCAACCCTTGAAGGAAAAAAATAATAGCTGATTTCTAGCTTTAAAATATTGAAACGCGTTTTTTCTCGAAAGTAGAGTTTTGGACTTGCAGCGTTATGCCGTCGGACGGCAGTATCTCTTTTTGTTTTTATAACATCTGCCATTTTTACTCACGACTGGCTTGTAAACTGTTAACTTAATTTGTAAACTGTTCTGTTATGAGAACAGTGGCACGTTTTGTAACACACCGTTCTTCCGTTTATCATACACTAGCGACCCGCCCTCGCTTTGCTTCGGTTTATTTGAGTTTTCTATAACACACGTACATTAAACAAAATTTATTATACATAAAAACCTTCCTCTTGAATCACTCTATCTATTAAAAAAAACCGCATCAAAATCCGTTGCGTAGTTTTAAAGATCTAAGCATACATAGGGACAGACAGCGGGAAGCGACTTTGTTTTATAATATGTAGTGATAATAACACTCGTAGGATATGCCTTGCCTTAGAGTTCAATTATTTCCTCAAACCTTATCCAGTTCTATGGTGATTTTTTCTTGGTGATCAGGAACCAATTTTTCTAATTCAGTTATTAATGGCGATCATGTTTAAGTCGGAGTTACATGAAACAAAACTTTTTTTTATGTAAAAAATATATTTTGAAACTAGGTAACTTTTAATTGAAATTAATTGTCACCCTACTAATTGTTTAGTCTATTGATAAGTTTACTGACGTAATATCTGTCAAATTTCCCGCCAAAGAGATGGCACTTGACGTATCTACTTCACTTCAATAATTAATGTAGGATGTCCATGTATCCAGTGGTGATTGGTTTTAACAATCTCATTAACTTAAATAAATTAAACAGTGAGTTAATTGTTTGAGACATCGAGCATTAAATTCCATTTTTGTTGCTTATTAATAATTTTCAACTCCTGATCACCGATAAAAAATCACCGTGTATAAAAATGGATGTTTGTCTGTATGTCCTTTATAGAATCGTAAACTATGCATTTGATCATGTGATGATCTTCAGCAAAGTGTTGTGCATGAGTCTACGAAGGTTTCTGAGATAGTACGACTAGTTCTATATAAAAAACAGAACCTCTGCGAGTTAGCCTCGCGCACCGAGGGTTTCGTACCGCCGCACAGTAGGTATTATGAATTATGAGTCAGAGCAACCCCAACTCACACTTGACCATTTTTTTTATTTTTTCAGTGTTTACTGTAATCCTACTTGGCTTGTATGTTTGACCGCTTTTACAACAAAAAATAAAATAGGTTGAAAATAAGTTTCCTGTATGGGACCCCCTTTTTTTATTTCACTTTTGTTTTATTAGGTATTTGTCAATAAATCCACCGTTATGTTATAACATATTCTGAAACAAAAACAACCTACTATCTATCACAGTTTAATAGATACAGCTCTTTAAAGTTAGGATGGACGGACGGACAGCATGCGCATGTTAATAGAGTCCCGATGGATTTCCTTCGCGTACTGTACCGCCTTCCAAAAAAAAAAGCATGCGTAATTTGATAGTCAAAGCATAATTAATCCTGTATCTTAAGCATTAAGGTCCCTAAAACATTCGCGATTTTATGAGATCCGCCCTTTTTTCTAACGAGGGCGGTGTACACCACAAAAGGGTCTAAGTTGAGAGTTGAAATTTTTTATCACCGCTCTAATTCTGGAGTCCAAGTGAAATAGGGTAAAAGTCGACTTAAATCTTTCTAAGAAAGGGTATATACTTACATAAACAGAGTATACTAGACTTAAACCCGGAGAGTTATTAGTGTTATTACTTACTACCTAATAGTACACGGTGGAAATTAATCGGTGATCAGGAATCCAAAAATTTTAATTATCAATCTACACAGAAACCAATACGTGAGATCTCGTGCAATATAGCTCACAATCTAATTAATCACACTTAATTAACATCGGTAAAATGTACACTGACTGAATAAATGGACACCCTACTTTTATTGAAGGGAAGTTACTCGTAAGTGTACATACGTCAAGTGCTTGCTGGCTTTGGCGGGAAACTAGACAGATCAGACGTCAATAAATGATTGCCGCCATTTGTTATCTACGTTACGATTTGTTATCAGAGGTATTAAACTTTTCAGACTAAACCATTAGTAGGGTGACAATAAATTTTAATTAAAATTTAATTTCAACTTAAAAATTAGTTATGATAAAAAACACTTGGTTCCACTTAAGTACTACATAAACGTGACCGCCATCGATTACTGAATTAGAAAAATGGGTTCCTGTTCACCGATTAAATTCCACCGTGTTAAGTCTTCTGAGGATCAATGACCAAGGAATTCATTTAAGTCTAGTATACTCCGTTGAATGTAAGTAGGTATAAGTATAGGGTTTTTAGGGTTATGTACCCAAAGGGTAAAAACGGGACCCTATCGCTAAGACTTTAATGTCCGTCCGTCCGTCTGTCTGCCACCAGGCTGTATCTCATGAACCGTATTAATAGCTAGACAGTTGAAATTTATTCACAGATGATGTAGGTATTTCTGTTGCCGCTATAATTACAAAAACTAAAAACAGAATAAAGTAGATATTCAAGGGGGGCGGGCTTTCGTAAAACAAACGTGATTTTTCTGCCGTTTTATGTTCGCTATAACGGCAACAGGTAGACGCTCAAAATATTTCGTCGTATTGAGCTTTTCTATGATTCTGCAGGTACTGCCATCTATAGTTTCACATGAACACCGATCCGGCTTTTGATACAGCATTGCATTCCGACGGTAAAGTTAATACCACTGTATCGATTGGTTTTTGTCTCTCATTGTTATTTTGATTTAGGTGATGTATTTTCGTGGATTTTCTAAGAATAATAAAACAAAATTCGGGCTTTCGGGTCTTAAAATTTAATGTAAAGTTACTGCAGGTGCTGCCATCTATCTCACTACTGAAATACCTACTGACTGGCCTGGCTTTTGAATACGCCTTGGCTTCGGCACTTCGTTTATAGATACCGCCGCGTTGTTAAGTTTTATTTTATTTTAACCATTATATTAGTTAATACTAGACAAGCTCGCGTGGGACGCTCATGCTTGTAAAACTGGACATGCACGGTTTATATAATTTGTGTTTTTTTTTCTATTGTCAAGGCTGATTTTGTTTTTGGCGTTTTGTACATGGTTCGTAGGATACAAAAAATAATCACTTATTTACATAAAATTGTGATTATCTAAAACATTGGTTATTAAAACATGATTTAAACTGTCTGCAAATATTTTGCAGGTGCTGCCATCTACAGTGTCCGTGAAACACTTACCCGGCATGAGATATACCAATGCTTTGGCATTCCGTCAAAAAATACCAGTGTAGGTACTGTTCGGTTTTTATTTTTCATAATTATTTTAACTCTAACTGATAATAAGCCTAAATTTTATTTGAAAAACTAATAAATTTGGGAATTAAGTCAATCATGTTATCTAAACTACAATTTATTAAACATGGCAACATTTTGCAGTAACGTATAAAAAAAGTTATACAGAAACATGGTGGTGGATCAGCTGTTTCCTTATTTCTCGGGACACATTTTGTTTTTATAAACCGCGTATTGTTATGGTGTCTTAGCCATGTGTGAATTAAAATGGGCTCTATCGCATCGGTGCTGCAATGGCATTGTCAGACGTGCGGCCAGATCAACCCTACCGAGAGTGTAAAGTGTTTGAAATGTTCCACCAAAAGGGTCTCGAGTCATGACAGGGAAGATTCGAAACGTAATTTTACTAAAGATTCCCCGTCAGAGCATACGGCTGGTACAGAAAAAAGCGAAGGTACTACACCAGGTTCAGAAGCTATCCCTATACCATCGGCAACTAACTTCAATAGGTGAGTTTTTTGTTTACGTATTGGCCCCATAGGTTTTCATTGTTGGTAATGTCAGTCAGGTATCGATTTTTCCTAACCCTTATTTTAAGGTTATATTTCCATTGTATTTCATTGTTACCGTGTTTAATCGCTAGTTCATTAACTTAATTACTAAGTGACTATGCTTTTCGTGTCGGTGTGTGTCATGTTTTCGATGAAATTATTGCTGTATTCACTATGGGTGTTTCGATGATTGGTAGGTATTGGATCGTATCTTTTGTTATGTAGAAATATTTTACTTCGCTTTGTGTGACTGAAAAAACTCGTCAACAAAGAAACTCAGGTTGTAGTCTAGCAGTGTTTTAGGTACATAATTTACGATCACGAACACGCCGATGTTGTTTGGTGATAATGAATCCATTGTGAAAATAGATTGAAAGAGCTTTACACTTCTTTTGTTAAATAGTGAACCTGTGTGGACAATAGTGTTTATTTTTTTAGTTATATTGATTATGATCATTATGAGCTACTAGACATGATCTTTACTAGTGAATAACTGACAAGTTCAAAGTATGATTCAATCAAATTCTAACACTATATTTAGTTTCAGCTTTGCATGTTTGCTATGCGAATTAAAACTAAACAAATAAAAAAACACTTCTAGTCTCTTCTGATTAAGTTAAGCTTAAAAAAACAAAAATATAAGGTTAAGTTACCAAATATTTTTTGTTATTTAAATTCATCTCAACTTGCCTAGTCACAACTCAAAATTGACTGTGCCGTGGCCTGTGTGCTTGTTGGTCTTGCCCTGTCAAATTGTCATGTTGTGACTTGTGACTACATTTTGGTCCTTGTCGAAAAGCCCGGTCAAGCCGGTCAAAGTCCTGTGCTGAAGTGGTTTATCCCTGCTCCTTTGGAACCCTGATATTACAGGATAAAAATGTGTTCATAAGCTGACGACGGACGGCAACTACCTTAAATACTAGAAATAGCAAATTCTATGCAAAGGAGACTTATTGATAAATATTGTATCATTATCATTTCAGTCCACATCCACCCACTACAGGGTAAAGGCCTCTTCATTTTCCCACCATTTTGCTCGGTCTTGTCCTAACGCCATCATTCTTAGCACCCTCTACCCCACCGTTGTATAATTTCATCAAAAGCTTAAATTCTGCTGAAACCATGACGTTTTCTGTGTGTTGTATCAATAAAATTATGCACAAATTTTATGCAAATTTTAATTTTGGAAACTTAAATGTTCAGCCTTTGTTTAGTCTCTCATATCTTTATATTTTTATACCAGTATTATATTTTCAACGAGACTCAATTCCAGCTTGTGAAACAAAGACATTAGGTGTGTTTTTGCATTTCTGCAATTTGATGTGAAATCGTAAAGTCAATTTAATGAGAGATGAAGATTGACCGATGTACAAGCAATCTTTGGTACATTGGAATACCTACTTTTGTTTTAGAATTTAAAGATTAAAGTCTGTTCAATATGTCACGCAAAATTTGGACTTTCTATGAGAACTCTTACAAATGTTATGGCCGTTAACATTATTATTGTCAACTAAGTATATTGGAAATCTTAATTGTTATTTTACCAAAGTCCTTTTTAGTCATTGAATTTTCGTTTGTCGTAAAGCTCAATTTTAATTTCTACATCCTGTCCCCTGATAGGTATACCTTTGAGTGCATAAAATTGTTTGTTCTAATGTAATTTTTGGTTTAAAATCATTTCGCCTAACATCATTTTACATGACAGAATTTAATAAACATCTATTGTGTAGAAGATTAGTGAATTGTCTTTATGTAAAGTTCTGTCTAAATTAATTTCGCCTATGACCCTTTTAGGTTTAGGCTGAAATCACAAAATTTTATAAACATCTATTCGATCATTGAATACTAAATGGACACGTTCCAAAATGAGTCAGTGTTGCATTTTAAAATTAGAAACTGTTCGTATAAGATTTTCAATGCAAGAGCAAATTATTTTGGAATGTGTCCGTTTTGTATTCAATGAGCGTCTTGTGTAGATTAATTAAGTTAGGTTAGGTTAATTTTTTATAACAATTAAAAAAATAGTTTCAACCGTTTTCGACCTCACGATTTTCTACGAAACGAATTTCGACAAAACATTTTTCGACCAAACGATTTTCGACAAAAACTGATAATGCCACTTGATAGACAGACCGTTCTTGATATTCATTTGTTTATTACCGTTATTCCTTGTTTGAACTGAGTGTTCTTCCTCAGCGGATGGTCGTGCGTGGGCTCGGCGCCGGGCCCGACGCGCGCGTGGCGTTGCGCGTGCGGCTTGCGCAACGTGTCCGCCGCGTGGCGGTGCGCAGCGTGCGACGCGCTCGCGCCGCACGCGCCCGTATACAGGTAACCCACTTCATTGATGTACTGTACATATCGTTGATTGAATACAAAACGGACACAATCCAAAATGAGTCAGTGTTGCATTTTAAAATTAGAAGCTGTTGGATTACGATTTTTAATGCAAGAGCCAATCATTTTGGAATGTGTCCGTTTTGTATTCAATGAGCGATATTAGTGCACTCAGGAGCAAAAGTATCGGGTCAGAGTGCGTTTTTCATACAAACGAGGCTATTTTGAAGCCTTGGTTCCTAGCCAGGGGATGCTTGTAGTGAAATCTGATGATGGATGCCCCGAGCATCGATACAGGACTTCCAGAGTGCCTAGGACACCCAACTACTATTACTACTACCCGATACTTTTGCTCCTGAGTGTAGTTTATGTGACTGGTACATAATGAGAGGCATTAATATACGAGTGTGCTTTTATGAAACGAGCCGAAAGTCGAGTGTCATAATAAGATCACACGAGTGTTTTAATGCCTAATTATGTGTACATTTACATGCATGTCACAAGTTTTCTACAGTATACACTCAGGAGCAAAAATAACGGGTCGGAGTGCGATTTTCATACGAAGGAGTCTATTTTGAAGCCTTGGTTCCTAGCCAGGGGTTATTTTGAGTGAGGTTTAAAGGTGGGTACTCCGACGTTCAATAGAGGAGGTCAAAGTTCTTAAGACACCTAACTGATCGCACAATCAGTTGACACCACAGCGAGAGAGTTTGGGTTCGCATTTGGATTACATTACATTTTATTGTCATTTTAGATGTTTTTCTGAACATGCACAATTCCGGCGTTAACCGCAAATTCAATTAGTTGGGTCTCCTAGGCACTCTGGAAGTCCTGTATCGATGCTCGGGGCATCCATCATCAGATTTCACTACAAGCATCCCCTGGCGAGGAACCAAGGCTTCGAAATAGCCTCGTTTGTATGAAAAATGCACTCTGACCCGATACTTTTGCTCCTGAGTGTAGTTTATGTGACTGGTGCATAATGAGAGGCATTAATATACGAGTGTGCTTTTATGATATATAGGACGTAAACCGAAACCCCCCAAAGATCATTGGTTTTCTTAATGTTAATTCAAATCAATTAACATTAAGAAAACCAATGATCTTTGGGGGGTTTCGGTTTACGTCCTTAAATCTTTAATGGAGGTCATAGCATCTGACTTAATGATCATATTTAATCACTGTGTTGATTGTGGTGAGTTTCCTGATCTTATGAAACATAGCAAGATAATTCCTTTATTTAAAACGGGTAGTACTTCTGACCCCACTAACTTTAGACCGATATCGATACTACCCACTTTCAGTAAAATCTTTGAGAAACTGATTTTATCACAGTTAATGCAACATTTTCAAGATAATAATTTATTACATAATAAACAATTTGGTTTTACTCGGGGTCGCTCGACAACCGAAGCTGGTGTTGAGCTAATTAAACATATCTTTGATGCCTGGGAGGGGTCACATGATGCTTTAGGTATTTTCTGTGATTTGTCCAAGGCCTTCGATTGCGTTAACCATGACACATTGGTCAGGAAGCTACATCATTATGGAGTTAGAAGTACTGCGCTAAACTTAATTAAAACGTACTTATTCGGGAGAATACAAAGGGTAGACGTGAATGGAAAACGATCACCTGGGTCTTTGGTCTCAATGGGCGTGCCACAGGGCTCAATTTTGGGTCCATTTCTATTCCTCATTTACATAAATGATTTACCATACCTTATAAAGGACAACCATGATATAGTATTGTTTGCTGATGATACCTCACTCGTATTTAAAGTCAAACGACAACAGGAGTTTAATGTGGATGTAAACAATGCTATATCAAAAGTAGTAGATTGGTTTAGTGTTAATAATTTATTACTAAATGAGAAAAAGACGAAATGTATTAAATTTATGACTACCAATGTGAAAAATAGACAAACTACTATAACTATTAAAAATGACAAATTAGACTTAGTTAATGATACAGTATTTCTTGGTATAACGTTAGACTCAAAACTCCAATGGGGTCCTCATCTGGCTAAATTAGCGAATAGACTAAGTTCTGCAGCTTTTGCAGTTAGTAAAATTCGGAATCTAATAGACTTGAAAACCGCTCGATTAGTTTATTTTAGTTACTTCCATAGTATTATGTCATATGGTATTTTACTATGGGGTAGTGGTGCTGACGTAAACAGCATCTTTGTTCTACAGAAGAGGGCTATTCGTGCTGTTTACAAGATGGGTCATAGAGACTCGCTTAGAGATAAGTTCAAAGAAACGAATATATTAACCGTATACAGTCAATATGTTTATGAAAACATTATGCATGTTCATAAGAACATCAGTAATTTTAGAAAGAACTGTGACATACATAATGTTAATACCAGAAATAAACATAAGCTCGCAGTGCCCTTTACACGGCTTCACAAAATAAAAAACTCTTTCATGGGTAATTGTATAAGGTTTTATAATAAGCTCCCAAGTAGTGTTACTCATTTATCAGTAAATAAATTTAAGAGATACGTTAAACGTAAACTAATTTCTAAAGCTTATTATAGTATTAAAGATTATATGAATGATGACAATGCTTGGGACTGATATATATATATTTTTTTGTATTACAATTATTAATGACCGTGGAGACTATATACATCTCCCTGTATGATTACCTGATTACCTATTATTTTATTATTTTAATATGACATCTGGAGACTCTTTACATCTCCAAAATTGACCGTGGAGACTTTCTACATCTCCCTTATTTTATTTTTTTGTGTGTGTGTGTGTGTGTTTTTTTTTTAATTATATAATTGTATTTAATTTTAATTTGACATCTGGAGACTCTTTACATCTCCAAAATTGACCGTGGAGACTTTCTACATCTCCCTTGTTTTGTGTTTTTTTTTTTTTTTTTTTAATTATATTTAATTCTTAATTTTAATTTGACATTTGGAGCCTGTTTACATCTCCGAAATTGTATTATTTATTTTAATCCGACATTTTGATGTATTTAATTATTATTACTACTGGGACCTGTACATCCCTGTGACATTTAAATTATGTAGCTTAAGTTTAGTATTGTAATAAGTGTTTTATTTTTAAAAAATGGCTTACTGTTGAGTTTCTTGCGGCGCTTCTTCTCAACAGTGGTCCCTTTGGAAGCGCTGGTAGACTCAGACTTGTAAAAGTGCCTACAGGGCCTACTTACAGAATAAATGATTTGAATTTGAATTTGAATTTTGAATGAAACGAGCCGAAAGTCGAGTTTCATAATAAGATCACACGAGTGTTTTAAGGCCTATTTTGTTGTATGCATGTCACAAGTTTTCTACAGTATATAAGAAAGCTGTGTCTGTGGTTGCCCTGTATCTTAATGTATACTTACATTAAAGTATCCGTCACTGATACTTTAACATGAACATTAAGATACAACCACAGTTAAAGGTTTCCTAATACAGGCCATTTGCTTATCGTTTCTGAACATGTTCTAGACAATTATGTTATGAATGTAGATGAACAACTATATGGGTCGAGCTAACAAGATTATCACTAGTAATAAAAGTGCCATTTCAGGTTTCTTACAATTTTAAAACAACACAATTGACAACAGGATATTTTTGGAAAGATGTTCTGTTTCTAAATCGTGTTTATTAAGATTTGTCTCGAAAACAAACAGTATTAGTCATTTGACCAAACTGGAATAAGACTTATTCCGAGATTAGTCTATACAAATTGGGCGCTTAATCTAGGTATAAGATCTTATTCTCGTTTGGTCGAATCCGCCCTTAGAACACAATAAGGAAAAAAAAATGAGTATGCTTTAAATGTGGGTTGGGGTCGGACTTGTCCAGAGACTGAGCAAGCCAATGTGTGATGGAATGGATTCATAGCCATTCTGCCGGGCAAAAGGACGCATGTGCGATTTGATTGTCAACGTAAATTTAGCGCCCCCCCCCCCCATCGTGAGAAATAAGGTCACTAATAACAATCGCGGTTCTATGAGACATACGCCCTTTTTTCTCAGGAGTACAGCATAGTTTTTTACACCATTAAGGGCTGATTTTTCAATATCCAGATAACACTCTCCTGTGCTTTATCATAAGAAAGATAAGGACTAAGGCTACAATTTACCTGACAGATATCTGGAGAATGAAAAATCAGCCCTAAGTTAGCCATGTGTTTACACATGATTTTCGACATGCGTTTAACTAATTAAAGTTGTTGTGATGTTTCAGGCTGTCTGATGATGAGGACCAAGCGTCAGGGATGACGGACAAGGACAAATCGGCCCGGGGTAAGACGAATCAGGATCTTAAGACTGCATCGAGCAAACGTCGAGCGTCCAGTGGCGCCCTTATTACTATTATTGTGTCTTCTAATCAACTAAAGAATTTCCTTGCAATCAGACGATACGTTTTTGTAGCGCAAGTAAAAACACGATTTATGGGATACGTAACGAACTTTAATAACAATTACCCTTTGAGTAGTCAGCTTAACGGGAAAAGGCGGCAAGTTTTTTCCGTTAAGTTGATAACTCAAAGGTGAATTGTTATTAAACTATGTGATATAGCTTATAAGTTGTGTTTACATTTGTTAAACACAAATCTACTGACCAACTTCAAGAAAATACTTTAGTTTATTAGAAAACACAATAAAAGTTATGAGGGCGCCACTGTACATCCGGCGTACGCTCGGCGCAGTCTTAACAAAAGTAGAGGGGTATTTAGTGCAGTTTAATCCAGTTTTTATTCTTAATATCGGTCCGATATAAACGAATAATATTATTTGAAGACTAATTGTTCTCATTTTATCCGTTCACAGATAACACTATGATAAGGTCCAACACACTGGCAGTCCCGTCATACAAGCCTTCAGCTAACTACGACGGTCGCCGTTTGAACCTCGACGTTCAGTCCCTCCGCCTCTCTCCCACTCAGCTGGCTGATCAGACGCACGGAGTAACCCGCTCTCTTTCCCACGGATCAGTTATAAACTCCCAACCTAAATGGTGGAAGGTGGACGAGACTCGTGGTACGATAAATCGGCCGACTAGTTTGATGGTATCAGAAAGATACGGTTACGCAACTCATACAAATCCCAGAGAGTCCTTCCTCAGGAGTTTGCACACGGTTACTAGGAAACCAAAGAAGTGCGAAAGCAAATCGAATTGGGAACTGAATTACGTGAAAGATTACCAGAGAGAGCAGAGCAAAGCATTGCATTTGAAAAAGTGGGCGTGTGGGAAGTGTACTCTAGAAAATTCGGGAATCAGAACGCACTGCGAAGCCTGCCTCTCGCCAAGGGTGTCTCGTTTCTCCAGAATATCTAATACGAGAGGTCTCAGTGTGACCACACTAGGAAGGCACGAGACAGTTAATAGAGATGGTGCCACATCACTGCCTACATCGGGAGGCGTTATGATAACAGTCCCTGATTGGCCTCAGACTAGTTCAACAACTCTCGGATCCTCATTCCGTAGGTCCATAAGCGCTCAGAACTCCCCAGAAATACGACCAACGTACAGACGATCGTTCTCAGAACAAACCAACGCTGACTCCCGACCGTTTGGCAAGATCATCTCCAGCAGAAGAAGCTTGAACGATTACCAGAAGTCTTTGGCTAGTTACTGTGGCAGCTTGCCTAAGAAACCTGAAGACAAAACTGAGGAAACTAAGATAGAAGAGAATTCAGAGTTGATTGATAAGGAATGCAGTTGGGATACCAACGCAGAAGGTGTTATTTACGCTTTACCTAATAAAGGAAAATATAAAGATCTGAATCTTCAACTGCAAGTTAATAATAACGGCACTAGATATTCCTACGTCTCGGTTCAGGATACAAAGACCGTCATGAGTAACTCACAGAATGAAGCGTTATACTCGAATGATATTGGTGACGGGGACTATGCTAGGATAGATGAGTTGCTAGGTGCGGAGAACTGCATATCGCCTGTTAGTGAGACAGTGAGTGTTAGTGCGGGTAATATTAGAACTTCGCATATAGGTGCTAAGGATGTCGTGTTTAATATGCTGCCCTCTGTTGGGAAGGTGTCGCAACCGCGAGAGGGGACTAAAGTGCCTTCAACGCACCAGCAATCCTCGTAAGTTGCTTTTTTATAACCAGCTTATTCTAAACAAACAACAATAGTTACAATAGCTCTTATTTACTTGATAGTAATGGCCGAGTTAAACAATACCATAACACGTCAAAGACAACATGGTTTTAAGACTGCGCCGAGCAAACGCCGAGCGTCCAGTGGCGCCCTCATTACTATTATTGTGTTTTCTAATTAACTACAGAATTTCCTTGCAATCAGAAGATACGTTTTTGTAGCGCAAGTAAAAACACAATTTATGGGATACGTAACAAACTTTAATAACAATTACCCTTTGGGTAATCAGCTTAACGGGAAAAGGTGGCCACTTTTTTCCGTTAAGTTGATAACTCGAATGTGAATTGTTATTAAATTATGTAATGTACCTTATAAGTTGTGTTTTCATTTGTAGTACAAAAACGTACCGACCAATTTCAAGAAAATGCTTTATTTTATTAGAAAACACAATAATAGTAATGAGGTCGCCACTGTACATCCGCCGTACGCTCGGCGCAGTCTTAACGATTTGAATAGATCCTCGTTCCTGTGATCAGATAAGTTGAAAGGACTGCATTATCATGGTGTTTAAGAGTTGGTCTGATGATGGAATCGGGAGGTGGCAACACTCCGCTGTACTGAACATAGACCCACCTAGTTTGAACTCAGTAATTGACAATAGGAATATCATGCTTATGATGGTGGTCTCGAAAGATTTTTTTTTAAATTTATTCATTACTCAGAATATAAATGAACTTTTTGCTAATGGCTATAGAGCTTCAACGACACATGGTCTTCTCTGTCACAGATAGTCCTAGTATTAAATAAATGCGGTTTCATACAAAATACTAATAAAATGCATAAAAAAAACTGAGTAAAATATGATCATTGAAATCATTTAAAAAAAAACCGTTTTCATTTCGATCTCTTGAACAACAAAGCTTGTCCCCAATACTATTTTTGACAGAAACTACACTTAATATAGGTTTAAATATGCTTAAAGCGTCACTTCAACTGGTTTGTCGCTCACACAAACTAACATTCTCACGTTGCTTTTTTAGGCACGAGAGTCGTATGTGGCAGTGCTCTTCCTGTTGGTTTGCGTACAACGCTTGGTGGGCGCGTGCGTGCGACGTTTGCCGCGCGAGGCGTGTCCCCACCGCGGCGGTCACCGTGACTGCCGCGAGGGACCAGGTTGATGGGCCTGGCAACAGGTCAGTGTTGGCTCCTTTTCTTTTAGAGTTAGGCCCTTTCGGATACACTTTTTTTTATGGCATAGAGTAGACAAACGAGCACACAGGCCACCTGATGGTAAGTGGAAACTGTGACCCATAGACATTCGCATTCACAAGAATGCAGTGCAATCCTAAGACTGCAAATGCGTTGCCAACCCTGAGGACTAAGATGGAATGCCTCTATGCTAGTCATTTCACCGGCTCTCTTATCCCCAAACCGGAACACAACAATGCGAACACTGCTATTTGGCGGTAGGTTAATGGATAAGATGGTGGTAGCGACCCGGACGGACCCTGCACAAGGTCCTACCACCCGCCACCACTTCGACCCTGTATGCTTTTTGGCCCTAGGTTTTCCACTTGCGTACAATTCAACTTTATTTACACACAACCACTTTTAAGTAACAATGTGGTACCAACTATGATCTTATATCACAAATCTGACAGAAATGACAGGTGATAATTAAGAGTTCACTTGTCGAAGTTGCAATGTATGTACTGTCTGAAGGTGCGTCGGGTTTGTACTTTTTCCCACTCGCTCTTAATAAGAGCGTGTGAGAGGACAAGTACAAACCTGAAGCACCTAAGAACTATCGCACTGTATTGTATAATGTCATCTCTCACTAACAAGGTCTTCTCTTCCGAAAAGGCCAAATGCAAACCCGTTCGCACCTTCGATAGAACAACGGCACAATATACCATATGACAACAAAGGCAATTGTGCCCATGAAAAAAAGGACGCTTTCTACGTTGCCACTTGATTTACTACTACCCACAAATACCCGGCCCGGAGCCCGAATTTTTCGCGGCAAAACAAAAAACTGTCGCAATCTAGCTACTGTTAGTTTTTTTTATCGATATATCGAATCGATAGTTGTGTAATGGAAGGTCCACGAAATAAAAAAAATATTAAATAAAACATTTGTCGTGAGGAGTTTTATATAAAATGATATAGAAACAGATGCAATTCCTTCTTCGAAATCCACGTCAGCACACGCGGCAGCACATGACTTTTTATTTGGTTGGTGATAAAGATAGTAGTAGATAATCATTAATTTCTCAAAATTCTCTGGTAGTAGACAGTTTCCGAAGTGTGTATTATGTTCCATGAGATAGTATAGTCACTTCATTCAAAGTTTTACCTCTTAGTTACCCGACTGATTATTTTATTACTTGATAGGATTTCTTTTTTGAATTTTAGATGGAATTACACATATAAAACAACTGTCGCGAACGATTGTAAAATAATGTACATCGATAAAAAAAAAATTCTAATACTAGCTAGATTGCGACAGTCTTTTGTTTTGCCGCGAAAAATCCGGGATTTATTGATAAGTTGATAACTGATAAATAACCATTAAGTTTACAATACAAATAAGTTATCTCTGTATCGTTCCAAGCCTAATTGAATACTGCTCTCCATAATCTACTTCAATTGAACATTAAATGATTATCAATATTATGAATGCATTTTTACACGAAAATAACTTTATGTCACTCACTAACTCACTTACTTGGCTCTCTCCTTCTTCTGTCACCTTTTTTTTCAATTTGTGACTGACTAAGTAGTTTAGTGCTCATGTCAATGCGTCTCAAATTTAATAACTGTTTAAACCCAAAAGTCTGTTTTGTTTTCTGTTACTTAGGACGCTAATTAACTGCCAACGAAAACATATCCAAGCATTTTGGCACTACCTTGAATTATATTTTCATTATAAACCTGTCTTCAGTTCCAGCCCGTCGAATTTGAACCCGGAGCCGAGCGGCAGCAAGGCGGAGGCTAATCGCAACGAGCCTCCGAAGAAGCTCACTGTGCCCATCGCCTCGCTCGACCACGATCTAAACAGCGACGAACTTTTGTTCGCTGTTGGTACGTATTTTCAATCGTTCTATTCCACCTTAATACCAAAAAAGCTATAAGTTATTTATCGACTTCCGATATTACGGTATTCACAAAAAGTAGGGTTTTAAAGTAGGCCCTTAGGGCCAAACAACCCAGGAATAGGAGCTCCGCAGCGGAGCTCCGTCGACACTGTCTAATTCATATCTTACTAATAGTTATGTTTTGCTACTATGATGATTTGCGAATGTCATGTTTTGCGAATATGATGTTTTGCTTTTATGATATTTTTGAGAAAATCATGTTTTGCGAATATGATATCCAACGACGGAGGGATCTAGACTTTACCATACGATGGTAATAGTTCTAGCGCACAGTGTGAAATCTGCCCTTAAAAACGGACATATATCATTTTGGAACTCAAACGATAGATTTAACCATTTCAAATGTGAGACGATCATACCGGAGTGCCAATTCTGCTCAGAACTCGAGAAATATTTTTTTTAAATTTTATTTACAAAAAACACAAACATGGAAAATCTCCAGTTTTCGACAAAACTAAACGCAAATCACAGTGACAATAAATTAAACAATGCATGGCGTGTGTATTATATAAAAAATAGAGCTCTAGTTGTTATTTTGTTTGAATTATTTAGGTTTTTGTTAATTTTGTTTTTTATTTTTTTTATCAGAAATCTCAAAGCATTAGGATTTTATTACTAGTCAAAACAATTGTTTACACGTGCAGCAAACACTAAAAAAAAATTAGATCTAAATCTCAAAGGATCTCTGAGATAATTCGTTCTAAATTTTTTTCTGATAACTATGGAAATAGGGTTGTCGCATGTTTTCCACATAATATTTGTATAGAAAAGTTTAATTTTTAAGTAACCATAAAACATGATAACATTGTGCTGACCTGATGATGGAGCTGGAAGGTGGTCAGAAGATTTCTGCTGATAAAAGGTGATACATCAAGATTTAACTGTGAATCGAGTCTTGTGTCTGCGTTAAAGACGCTTATTTGTTTAGCATTACAATACATAAATACACTATAAATCTTTAATTTTAAAAACTAGGTGTTATGTTCAGTAAAATATTATGTTGTTTTCGTTTTGAAGAACTTCTGTGCTTTCATGACTATGGCCTTCTAAATTGCTTAAAAGGTTATCATCGCTTCGTGACTCATTAAAATGTTCTTCCGTTTGGACATCATATGGTTTGAGTAACATTATAGCGGCTAGTGGCAGAGGTAATCGCTTTAATTTATTTTGCCGGTCTCTAAGCCGTATGTTGGAAATACAAGGATCAGACGACTCCAGTGCTCTATGAAACAAATCCAACATGGTTTTTTCCCGATCCAACTTCCTACAATGGTGTTCACGGTCATAACGCCAGAATTTATTTCGGGCTTCCCCAGCTTGCTCCGAAAGTAACCCTATGGGTAAAGCACAAGTTTCAATTATTTCCTTGCCATGGACTAAAATTTTATGCAATGTCACCGTCATCGGATGCCATTCATATGCTGAAACGTACTTAGATGCAATTAACTTGCAAAAGTCGCCGAATTTATTAGCGTCAATAGGCAATCCGCTAGACAAAACTACTAACATTGTATGTAGATCGTCCAGCAGCCACTGTTGAATATCTAGTATTTCAGCGAAAATGGCACGATTTTTATCGTTTAGAGCAGTTCTCGCGGTGTTTCCGTCGTTTGTTGTTCCTGAATTAGGTCGGACAACATCCACCAAAAGCCCTAATCTTTTTCTGATCTCTTCTTGGATACGTTTTTTTGTTTCAGTGACTTTAGTTGCTTCTGGTGAATTATGTCCGATTCTCCATTTCTTAACAGGATTTTTGTATCCCAGATGCAATAGAAATTCAAACACGCGAATCCACGCATGAAGTGGACTTAATCCATGCCGCAAAAGAGTTTTATCGGTAGGCTGTGAAAAAACAATATCTAATTTGTTGAATTGTGTTGAAGTAGCCTTGCAAAAAGGGCATCGAAGTTGTGAACTAGTATTAGTTATGATATTAAGGACTTTGCCATCTATGACGGTCAAGTAGAGTTGAGATTTCACTGATATTACTTGTCCTTTTGAAGTAGTGACCTCGAATGTGGTTAGCCTTTCAATTTGGTCTTCTATCATTTTTTTTTCGGAAAGGATTAAATCTTTTGACTCTTTCCGATATTGAGTATGAACTGGCCGACAATACCTATACGAAGTTGGGGTTGGGTTTAACCACAGCACCACGCGGCCTCCTTCAGTCGTAATTCGTAAGGGAATGAAAGTAGTAACAAATATGCTACTATCATTTTCTTCGCTTTGAAAAAAGTTCTGTTTGTAAAGCGATTGTCCTGAACTACCGTCAAATCCCCAAGAGCCCTCAAAAACGCAATTTAACAATTCGAGATTTTTTTCAGCACAATAAATTGAAATGGTATCGTCACACGATTTGATTATTCTTTCAAATGTGTGTGAAATAAGGCTGCATAAAGGTATCGATGCATCTCTTTCAGATACTTGAACTGGGGCATCAGGGTAACAATCTTTCTTTGCGGCTCGAATGTGATGATATGACGGAAATGCTGGATAGCCTCTCGATTTTAAATCATACTCAAGAAATTTGTATGTATCTACAGTGAATTTTCGATCTATATAGATAGCTAAAGCTTCCTCTGGGCTATAGGGCTGGGGATCTTTTTTGATTTTTGTGGCTATTTTGATTGCTCTTGACGGACTAGCTAGGCAGGAATTAACAACAAATTCAAAGTTTTTTGATGCCGGTTTTGTGAGGTTTTGCCCTTCTGCTTTTAAACTACTCGACAAAACCTTGATCAGTTTAGCAGATGGTTCATTACTTAGGGTTTCTTGTAGGTTTTTGCAAACTCTTCGTTTTTGTCTTTCGCTCAGTCCGTCGTACTTTGATTCACATCTTTGCTCAGATATCGGAAAATCTATATGAGAAACATCGGTTTTGGGATTACCTATGTCAGATTCGAAATCGCGATTGTTACTTGGACCAGCGTAAGGAACGGTAGGTTCTGAAGCAAATTCGAAAATTGAATCGCCTACTAAACCAGATTCAGTTTCGGAAACAGGCGGGCGATAGAGAAGCGGATCCAAACATTTTGAAAGGTCCGGTTTTAGGTCTCCATTTAACCAAACTGTGTGCTTTTTAATGAAGAAAATCATATTGTATTTACATGATTTGTATAAGTTTTCGCATTTACTGGTAAGTTTGGAGATTAGATCTTTGAGTCTTTTGTTATTTATGTACTCCGTATGTATTTCCAAAGTATTCAGCACTGCGAAAGTTCGATCTTCTAAGCTTACATCCAGGGGGCGACATTTCTTGCCCTTTTGCTTTGCAAGTGCAAGGAACAATTTATAAGCGTCTAGTCTGGTAAAGATATTGTTGGAACCTTGTTGGGAATTTGCGAATACTCTTGAAGGTTCGAGAGTATCGGCTGCTGCCATCGAATTAATAATAAATGCACACTTTTATAATAACTAAAAGCAATCATGCAATTTTCGAGTTGTTTTGATAGCTAACTGTCAATGCCAAAGCTAAAGTCAATTCAATTCAATTATTTTAATTTATGGCGATCGGTCGCTTTAAGGATTTAGGTCAAACATCGCTTTCTCAAATATCTATGATAAATGATAAAATCTATGACACGTTAATTCAGTCTACTCAACTCCATTTCTGCAAACATATTATATCATTTCACCAATAAGAAAAGTTAGTTATGGTGTAGTTGGGTCGAAACACTTTCATAAGAGAATTTTATTTTTAGAAAATATCAGTGAACGGAGATAAGACATGGAAATCACATTTAAGAACTTCAATTTATCGGGACAATTTATTAATACACCCACATTTAAATAAGACGTTTAATAACATGCTTTTGACAACCCTAAACGAACATTTTTAAATATGGATATTTCCAAGATCCTGCTAGATTTTGATTTGATACTTTAGGGGTGGATAGTAATGGTTTCAACGAATATTTTAGGTAAGTATCAAATGCTAATACGCTAGGGTTAGGGGAAAATAAAATAAAAACTAAAAAAGAAAAAATCAACTATTACTTTGTACTGCTTAGCTTCCATAAAAACACGCCTAGTTTTTTTTATTACGTACCTGAAACAAGATGCTATTGATATCTAAACAGATAATCGGTGATTATTCTATACTTTTGCAGTTACACGCAATTCTATGAAAATTTTGAGTTTCATAGAAAAATAAGATTTAAAAAAAAAACTCGAGTTCTGAGTAGAATTGGCACTCCGGTATGATCGTCTTGCATTTGAAATGGTGAAATCTATCGTTTGAGTTCCAAAATGATATATGTCCGTTTTTAAGGGCAGATTTCACACTGTGTAGCGTGATGTTACATAGTTTATGAAACCTTATTTTATAGGAGGTAGGTAACTTGAATTAAGTTAACAAATTTATAACAAAATACTAAATCGATTCCATTTAATTTTTAAACTTTATCGACAATCGAAAAAAATTCGATTTTAATTAGCAGCATCACAATTTTTTCCAACTGACATCTGTCACAGGCATATTGAATAGTAGATTGGTCAACAAGGGACTAAAACAAGCCATAATGACACGAGATGTTTAGCCACCCAAGCGCAAGCTGAGTTTCTTGCGGCGTTTCTTCTCAGCAAAAAAAAAAGTTTAAACTGTTTATTTCAGTAATGTCCAAATTTTACATACTTTTACTTAAACTCTAAATCTTAATTAGGAAGATTTTTAGGCGAGTCAAGTCATAATTTAACAGTGTCTCCTCTTGGGAAGCGCTGGTAGATTCTTGACGTGTAAAAGTGCCCGTACGGCCTACTTACTGAATAAATGTCTTTTATCTTTTTTATTTTTATCTTTAAATTAAAAAAATATTACTTTAGTCCCTAGAGATTAATAAAGAGTTTTAGTCCCGATGTAGGGAGACTAAAGTAACTTTTAAGAGCATGAGAAGTGAAAAAATATAATATCACTTTGGGGATCACTGCTCTGAATAAAATCAGCTTCAAAGTCAACCGTTTCCCCGCCAGAGTCGTCCCCGGCGCCCGCGCCGAGTGCGGGCGCGTGGTCGTGCGCGCGCTGCACGCTGCTCAACGACGCGGCGCACGGCGCATGCGCGGCGTGCGCCAGTTCCAAGCCACCGCCGCCCGCGCACTGGTAACATATCGCACCTTTAGAATTACATACATACATACATAAACTCACGCCTTTGTTCCCAGAGTGGGGTAGGCAGAGCTACAGAATTACCAACACCTCTAAAAACTTGTTGATAATTCTGTAACCACATTTTGCACTTTTAGGCTAAGATTACCAGTGTATTAGTGACAGGTTGCAAGCCCATCGCCTAACAGGACTATACGCCTTTATTCCCTTAGCCGTCTCTTACGGCATCCACGGGAAGATATGGAGTGGCACTATTCTAACCCGGCAACCACATGGACCTTTAGTATTATAGTGACTTAATACAACATTTCAGCTTCGACTTCAAAACATACATTTATTGCTATAGAGACCTAACTCGAAATTCAATTTGTGTTAATTAGGTCACTATAATTCTAAAGATGCGATTTACTGAGAAGGGAAATAATAATAAGAAGAAATACATTTGCCTACACCCGTATCGTAAAATCTCACCGACGATTTCAAAAACTGACCGATTAGAACTAGCATTATCTATTTTATCTGGGAACGTAATTCATTACAATCTCGATGCGAGAACGAAGAGAGAAGAGAAGGTTGATGCGTGAACCGGAACGCAAATTCTTTTGATTTTAAAGCGTCTATTCTTGTTTATATTTTGTAACTAAATGCGTGACCCAAGCAATTACCAAGGAAGAGGGTCACGGAAACCCCACCAGAAGTTCAGAACGCGGTAAGTACTGCCGAAGACGATTTAGTACCGACGAAGTCTATACTCAGTTCCTGAACGCGTCATAGAGGATTTGCAATATGGGTATAGATAAAGTATTGCACGCGACTGTGCGTAATTGGCATTACACAACCGTCACGTGAACTACTATTATTTTCATCACACTTGCTCAGAAAGGGTTTTATAACACGCAGGCGTTTAGGGCAGTTATAGCCGACTTAGCTCCCGCGGGAGTTATGAGTTTAGTTTTAAATTGTAGAATCCACTTGTACATCATTTCAGACCAAGGAGGTGTAAAATCAGCCAAGGTTTATTTCCTATATTCAAAACTTGGCTACAAACCAATTTTACTGTTTAATGAAACTTATACGGCACATTTGTCTGCATTATATTTCTATTTTGCCATAATTTCAGAGACATTCGCAATTATTTTATTAAATTTCATTTTGAAAATTTGTACAATCTGGCAGAATGGCCTGTATTTGTCAAGTTTAAAAAAAAGCAATTCTAAGCATTATCTGTGGAAGACTAAAAAAAAGTTGTCAAACTCTTTTAGCTTAGCGAATTGAGTTCGTTTAATTTTGTTTGATTGTTCTATTTGTTTTTTATTTCCTCGCTAATGTGATGAAAATCATTGTGTGTATCATGGGCAGTAAGGAGATTGCAAACTCGAGTCATTAAAAGCCCTCCGCCTTCAGCGTCGGGCTTCTAATAGTCTCTCGTTAGCAATCCTCTTCTTACCGCCCTTGATGCACAATGTACTATTATTCACTACATAGAAGACTTACAAATAGACAAATAAAAGTAAACAAACGTTATTTTTTAAATGACTAAGGGCCTGTTGTTTGATCAGTAGTTAAACTAATTTAAAAAAAGAATCGAAAATTTGAAGGAATCTCAAGGAAATGTGTCAAATTTTCAGTTCCTTTTTCGAATTTTAACAATTTAGTTTAACTACTGACCCTAACAGGCCCTAAGCGGTTGTACTTTCATAGTAAACGTCAATTATTTGAATTTGGAGCTTCATTTCGTTCATTGAATACAAAACGGACACATTCCAAAATGAGTCAGGGCTGCATTTTAAAATTAGAAGCTGTTCGTATAAGTTTTTCAATGCAAGAGCAAATTATTTTGGAATGTGTCCGTTTTGTATTCAATGAGCGAAATGAAGCTCCAAATTCAAATAATTGACGTTTACTATGAAAGTACAACCGCTCAAGCTTATTTTCTATCTTTGTTCTTTTTACGTTAGTTTACTGTGAATGCTGTGTGTGTGTAATCTTCCCTGGTTTCACTGGATGGTTCCAACGGAAGACCAGCGCTGGCTTTAACGCCAGCATAACGCTGAGTTGGAACCATTTCGTGAATTAATGAATGAATGATATTTATTTTCCAAAGTGACTCACAGTCCCAGGTAATTTGTGTATGTCAGTATTTGGTATAATTATTATTTATTTATTTAAGAACACATACAGTCGTACATTAAAATATGTATACAGGTAATTAAGTAACAATATAAAGACCTTAGAGGTTCATAAAAAGTACAGTAATAGGTACTAATGGTTATTTAAAACTAATGTTACTTAAGGAAATTTAAAATGAACAATACTAGTATTTGGTACAATAATTGCACAAAATCTGCCATAGTAAGTCGTTGCACAAATTATACAGGAAGAAGATAAAAGAGGGTTCAGAAAATTATTATTTATTTTGTTGCGTTGTGTTTGTCAGTTTGTCACGAGTAAATGTTTTTTACAGGTCGTGTAGCTCGTGTACGCTACGGAACCCAATGTCGGCGAGTCTCTGCCTCGCCTGCAAGACTCCGCCTGTACCGAGGCACGGCGTGCCGAGCTCCTCAGCCGAAACTAACCATACTGCCGCAGGTAATACGGTGGATAATCTATTATGGGTCGATTTTTGGGGACTAGGGCTCTCCAAAAAGGGCGATTTTTAAGTCTTCAAAAAGGAAGACGTCAGACTCACTAATGACAAATTCTCACGCCTATGATATCAAATACGAGAGTCCGCTAAATCGATAAGGAGATTATCGTGACAGTTTATTTTTAATTTAGTTACTTACGAGTATCATTAGTAAGATTTTTAAATATAATAGAAGAAAGGAGTACATTTTAATACCTATATTTTGCCTAAATTCCGATATTATTCAGTGATTATTGTTAGATGAACTGGCAAAATCGTATGGTTTCCTCTTTTATATCGGATTTTTATAATACAACGATATTTTGCAGTTTTGGTACATATAATTTGGGAATTATTCGAAATGTATTTCAGTCTCAACATGAGCCTCCTTTACTTGTACAACTAGCGCCATCTATCGGCGTTGAGTTGATTTATCACCTACATAACAAAGTTTTGCAGTCTCGGTGCCTAATATGCTAACACCAAGATTTTGGGGAGTAGCTCAAATCAGCCCCGAAAACCTATGGCTATGGTCAAAACGAAGTAGTTAAACGTGGACAACTAGCGCCATCTAGCGGCGCTAAGTTGACTTATTACCCATATAACCAGGTTTTGCAGTCCTGGTGCCTAATGTAGCCTCGAACTTGGATATCAGGGATTTTCGGATTTTAGCTCATATCATATTAGTCCCGAATGCCCATGGCTCCAAACTACTCAATACAAAGTAGTTAAACATGTACAACTAACGCCATCTAACGGCACTAAGTTGACTTATTACCCATATAGGCTATCCGTATCTGGAATGCGCTCCCACTCCATATTAGACGAGCCCCTAACAAGCTTTCTTTCAAGCGAAGCTCCGGAAGCATTTGCTTGAACAAGACATAGCGTAAAATACACATTGGTTTTTTTTTTCTGGCC
>OZ014453.1:2823838-2852866 GCA_963966035.1 Acleris laterana
TGGAATGAAATCACTACATAGTATAAAACAAAGTCGCTTCGCGTTGTCTGTCCCTATGTATGCTTAGATCTTTAAAACTACGCAACGGATTTTGATGCGGTTTTTTTTAAAAGATAGAGTGATTCAAGAGGAAGGTTTATGTGTATAATAAATTCTTTTTTTATGTACGGGTGTTACAGAAAACTCTTATAAACCGAAGCGAAGCGAGGGCGGGTCGCTAGTTTGCTGTATAAAAGTTTTCATGTTGTTTAAGGACCCATGTTTATACCAGGCCCCAAGAGATTTGAAGCTCTTCGGTCACGTTGAATTAAGGCAATACATAACAAAATTGAATTGAATTTTATTACATTATTTAGATTAATTTATTTAAAATAGGTCCACTGAATATCAGTAGGGTTCTTCCTTTCGTCAGGGTTTTGTCAATCGTGCTGACTCTGCTCAAACTAGTTCTTAAATGTATTCCTTATATCTGTACCTAATAAAGTAATTATTATACGTAACATATCATAATCAAACGGACATAAGTTTAACAGTGACTTGGTAATACTGAAGGTCAAATCAAATTGGTATTTTTATAATAATTAGGATTAAATAAATAAATAAATAAATAATAATTAGGAAATAGCGACTCCATGTATTCTAGAACCACGATATGCCACCAAAAGTCTTCCTAAATATAACCTATAAGTTAATGTGGTTTTCGACGAAAGTGCGTGCTCTAACGTGCTCTACGTACCAACATAGACTGCTAAAATCATAAATCTGTCTTTTCGGCCTGATAGTCGGGTAAAAACGGAAAGTGCTCTTTTTTAACCGACTGCTGAAAAAGGCAGGTAATACAAGGGGCCTATTATTAGTCAAAACTAGGGAATGCAATTTAACTGGTTATTAACCGTTTTAGTATGAAAATAACCGCTTGAAACCGGTTGTAACAGGTTATTTACTTCCTTAGTCAAGACGCATAACGCCAAGTTAGCAATTGTTTAAATATCGACTAAACGTATAAAATTTACGTAACCTGATGACAGATCGCGTCGACCGGTTATCATCGGTGAAACTGCAGGAGGTACTTCGTAACTAACAAATTAAATAAGATGCAAAATACACCTTAGCGAGCAAGCAGTTAGGTACATTTTGCAACTTATTTAATTTGTTAGCTACACGGTATTGCAGTATCACCGACGTTATGTATTCCATACATTTCGGGTCGATGGATTTGCTTCTTCGCTGGTTTTTTAGGTATAACTTATCGTTCTCTGGCTCAAATATGGATTTATTTTAGGTCCCATATTCATCCCTACGAAGCGAGGAAATAATCTTCTACTGCTAAACGGTTACACCTACAGTCTTATAAAGTTCGGAAACTACTATTGCTCCAAAAAAGCGATGCAATGCAAAGCCAAAGTGAAACTGGACCAAAGTAATGTTATCGTCAAAATACAAGAGAGCCATAACCATGATCCTCCCAACGTACACATCACTAAAGACGGAAAGTATGTAATACTTTAGGAGTACCTGATAAGCAATTTTATAATAGGAATGGACACTAAATGGAACAAATAAAAAGGAAGTACGAGTTAGTAAGTTTGTAAGGGATCGAGAGAAACTTATGGCTCATTGTAAGTAACACGGCCAAGCGGATGAACGTACGAAAAAGAGAATAATTAAGACGTATTCGAAATAAATACGTTGTATCGTTTGAAATTATTTTTATTCTTTTCTTGTAACTTTTTCCGTCAAGCCTGGAAATTTTACTTTCGAACTAAAGTTTTAATATTTTTTAAGTTCATGTACCTTTTTTGTATTCTCCTTAAGATGTTAATGAAAGCCGATTTTAATAAATCTGCTTAAGTAGTATTTTTTGTAAATTAAGTCTGAGCGACTCGCACATGTTGTACTTTATCTCTAGTCGCTCAGTGCGTTACATATTAGATCGAATGGGATATCCGAGCTACAAACAAGCCGCGGACAACTTGTGCTAGCTATTTTTGATTTTACACACCTCAAAAACACTATGGATCCACGTGAGTCCTGCTAATTCTAGTCAAACTAGTATTAAGTGAATGAATTGAACAAGTGAACTTAGTGTATTAAGTAAGTGTAGTAGCAGTAGCTAAACTTAAATAAAGTTTATTCATTCAAAACTGGAGTGTGCTTTTTTTCGTTTAATTTATACTAGAACTGTTTAAAAGTAACAACTTATTACATACAACAGTTAATACCACCCGCAGGTGTTTTGTATCTCTATCTCATTCACCTGTGAGTGGTACTAATTATTGATAAAACTAAAGATAAAAAAGATAAAGATAAAAAGATAAAAAAAGATAAAAGATATTTATTCAGTAAGTAGGCCGCACGGGCACTTTTACACGTCATGAATCTACCAGCGCTTCCCAAGAGGAGACCACTGCCGAGAAGAAACGCCGCAAGAAACTCAGCAGTCAGTCATTTTTTAAACATGTTACAATGGTAGTACTTAATCTAGCATTATATAAAGCAATAAATATTAAATTAAATATAATATCAAATAGCAAATAGCATGCGTAGTTCAGCAGGAAAACATGTCAAAAATATTACGAGAGAGACAAGGGGGGGGGGGGGGGGAAGAGAGGAGAGGAAAAAAAAAACACAGGACAACCAAATAAAAGTTTGATATGCTTTCCCACATCAACGGTGTCCCCTAGACAAACAACTTTGCAATTTTACAAATTATGAATGACTAAGTTTCGGGTTTAGGCCAAGCATTTTTATCTGTTAGATAGTCCTCGACCCTATAGTACGCTTTAGATATTAACGACTTTTTTAAGTAATTTTTAAGTGCTGGAAAGGGTAATGTTAAAGCTTCGTCAGGTAATTTGTTATAGAAATGAATGCATTGACCAACAAATGATTTATATACTTTACGGACGCGGAATTTTCGGATAGCAATTTTATTTTTATTTCTTGTATTTAGATTATCATCGGAATTTTTGGTGAAAGAATCTAAATTTTTAATAACATAAGTAAATAATATTCTCATAAATGAATTGAGACGCTACAGTTAAGATGTGAATTTCTTTAAAAAGTTCTCATAAGGAGTCACGGGAATTTAAGTTATAAATAGATCGAATAGCCCTTTTTGTAAAACAAATATACTTTGTGTTTCAGCTGCCTTACCCCAAACCAGAATACCGTACGACATGACACTATGGAAATAACTATAATAAACTATGCGAGCTGTCTCAACATTAGTTAGTTGTCTAATTTTCCTAACCGCGTAAGCTGCCGAACTTAGTTTACCTGCCAGTACCGCTATATGGGGACTCCATTGCAAATTTTTATCTATGGTTATGCCTAGAAAAACTGCCTTATCTACCATTTGCAGACACTCGTCATTTAGAAAAATACTAGAATCTACCGGTTTAACATTAGGCAAAGCGAACCTAACACATTTAGTAGTAAATTGTTACTAGTAAACCAATTAAGTACTTTAACTAGTGTGGCGTTTATCCTACTGTAGTCAATGGACTTTCTATCTACTTTGAAAATTAATGAAGTATCATCAGCAAAAAGTACAATCTCACAAAGTTTATCTACTGTTGGTGGTAAGTCATTTATATAAACCAGAAATAAAAAAGGGCCTAAAATAGAGCCTTGCGGCACACCTAATTTCCAACAGATTGCGTTTTGTTTACAACAACTGTTTGAGTTCTATCACTTAGATAAGAAGACATAAGACTTGAAGCTTTATTGGACAATCCATAATGTTTTAATTTTAAAATTAGGGTCGAATGATCCACGCAATCAAAAGCTTTAGAAAGATCACAAAATATTCCTACCGCATCACAAGATTTCTCCCAACTGTTATATATATATTTAATGAGCACAGAAGCCGCATCAATTGTTGATCGACCTCTGGTAAACCCAAACTGGTTACTGATAAGTATTTTATTTCTATTAAAGTGACCTAACATATCATTCAGCATTAGTTTCTCAAAGACTTTACTTAAAACGGGTAGTATGGAAACGGGACGGAAGTTCGTTAAATCACTCATCTCGCCCGATTTAAAAAGAGGTACGATTTTACTATATTTCATGAGATCTGGAAAGATCCCCTCTGATAAACAATTATTGTAAATTAATGATAAATGGGGTGCAATTACATCTATGATATGAAATAGTACCTTAACTGATGTGCGCCACAAATCCTCAGTCTTTTTTAAACTAAGCGATTTAAATATCTTGATTATTGAATCTGCATTTACAGGGCTGAATTCAAAGTTTATATTACATTTACTGACATTAGTGCAAAGTAATGATTGAGTACTCCCTCACCCGCCATATTCTCCTGACCCTGTGACTTTTACCTGTTTCCGAAAATTAAAGAAAAATTAAAAGGAAGGCGATTTGAACCCAAAGAAGATGCCCTGGCTGCCTATAATTATGAAAATTCCTAGGTACCCAAAGAAGAGAAGTCATTGACATTTTCCAAGTGGTTTAGCCGAATGAAAAAGTGTATGTATACGTGCTCACGGTGAATACTTCGAAAAATAGACAGCAATAATAAAGAATAAATTTTGTAGTTTTTGAATATCTAATTTCTTTTGGCATGACCTCGTACCAAACGCATAAAAAAAATCGTCAGATTCTCGCCACCCCGCGTGCGCTGGCGTCGAGTACGACGCGGAGCTCCCCTCCGCCTCCGTGGTCATCCCCTTCTGGAACGAGCCGTACTCCGCCCTGCTGCGCACCGTCTGGAACATCCTCAACACCGCCCGCAGAGACCAGCCGTGGCACAGGAAGGCCAACTTCGTGGACCGCGAGACCGGCCGGATCACGACGATAGGTTAGCGCTTTTTTATTTAGGACATGGATAAGAGACGCGAGCACACAAGAAACGGACAAGGGAGCTCTTGCTGCGTCTTCCTCTTACGTTAGCAGACATCGCGCCTCGCGCGGCCGTTCTGGGCTTGTGTTGAGTTTCGATAATGTTTATAAATGAATTTAAATCCCGGCCAGGCTACCCGGGGCAGGCGCCGGACTCCGAGCACGTGTACCTGAAGGAGGTCATCCTGGTGGACGACGGCTCGACGCTGCCCCAGCTGCGCGGCAAGCTGGCCCACTACGTGCGCACGCGCCTGCCGCGCGGCCTCGTGCGCCTGCTGCGCCTGCCCCAGCGGTCAGTGCGATGCCGCTCACGGCCGCGGCCGCGCGGAGTGCCGCCCGGCCGGCCGTCCCTCACCGTCGCTATGCAACCCTACCCGGTGTACCTGGTTTCACCGACACTCATTCCATAGAACGTATCATTTCACCGAATTTCATTGCAACAAAAGCTATTGTTACCCCCGGCCCATAAAACGGGGGTTTTATTAGTTTGACGTGTAAGTGTGTGTGTGTGTGTGTGTGTGTGTGTTTCTGTGTGGCACCGGAACTCTAATACGGATAAACCGATTTGGATCCGGTTCTTTTATTTGTAAGCAAGTTTTCGAGCGGTGGTTTTTAGATATGTTTTATCAAGCTGTTTTTGAGATATTGAGCTGTTAGGGGTTGCCAGCCCCCGGTGTGACGGCCACGCCCACTTCCAGAGCAGACGTCTCTTAACCGGCGCAACCATATTTTCATTCGCCCTCGCTAAGAACCATCCCGGTAAGTGCAGCTTTATTAAAACAAAACCTGCGTCTAAATCCGTTCATCCGTTTGGGAGCTACGATGCCACCGACAGACTCTCAGATATATGGACAATATACTATCAGCCCAATGGAACCCTGACCCACCATAGAACGGTGTCACAGTGACATTATAAAACAATTTGTTTGACACTTCTTATGACTAGAATCATAACGTCTCTGCGACACAGTTCTATGGTGGGTCAAGGTTCCAATGGTCTGATAGTACATACTTAAATAATGACACACGATAGGTATAAACTTTTAACATCCCTATTTTTATTTATTAGGTAATTATTAACCCCCTATTATTCATGTATTTAAAGAGACGATGCTAGCTGTAGTTGTATTGTTAAATTGGAGAAGTTGAAATAGCGTGAAAAAAAAACCCAGTCGTGTCGCAGACAGACACACACACACACACACACACACACACACACACACACACACACACACACACACACACACACACACACACACACGCACACACACACACACACGTCAAACTTATACACCCCATTTTTTGCGTCGACACGTGTCGGGGGACCGCTAAGTAAATGAAATAATATAAAATACCCAGCTACTTAGCGATCCCCGACACGCAGCGACGCTTGAATCAAAATATTAATACCTACTTATAATAAAACTATAGGGCCAATACTTATGATTTTGTAGTTTTCCGAGGGTTTTTTTACAGACTTTTTGAGCCATCTGTCCGAGAACTAGTGTTTGAGCGTCAAGGCGACGGATATAATATGTTAGTATAATAATGCCAGATAACTGGTTGCAGGAGCGGACTGACCCGCGCGCGGCAAGAGGGCGCGCGCGCCGCGCGGGGGGACGTGCTCGTCGTGCTCGACGCGCACTGCGAGGGCGTCGCCGACTGGCTCAGACCCTTGCTGCAGCGCATCAAGGACAAGAGAACCGCCGTAGTCTGCCCCAACATTGATGATATATCTGAACACACTTTTAAATACCAATATGGAAAAGAACTTGCGGTGATTTTCCGTTTTATCTGCGTTTCGTCGTTAGGTACTTCGTCAGTCCATCGACGTGGTATATCGCAAGTGCTGACAGGAGATTTATTGTTTCCAGACTAATGTATGAAAATGGCTACGTTTGACATATTTTTTTCAGCTGAAAGTACAGTCACGGAATATAATTCCTAGTCCACCTTGGACTATGTTAAATTGATAATGCATTATTGTTATTTATTTATTTAATGGCGTCTACGTAATAACGTAATTCTGCCAATGTCAAGTATATATTAGCAACGTTGTGCGGTGAATCCTGTCCTGTCGTCAAAGTCTTCCAGTCATAGTCGTTATGACCCTTGAAGATGGCGAGCATCCACTTCAAAGGCTGGGTGTGATCTTGACCGCTAACTCATTTGGAACCATCTTTTCATTGTTATTTTATTCAACGCAAGTTCTTAATCAATGTTACAAGTTGTCCCACAAAACTGCCCTGGATTTGCGAACCAAAATCAACGATAAAGTGATTTACAAATAAATAAATAATTGGACAGATGTTTTCAGAACATACATATGTAATTCCATAATTGGGATTGACCAAAAAAAATAACTCACGGTTTTTACTTTCTCATTCGAAAGAATAGGAAATTTTAAGACACCAATTTCATTAATTTTGTATTTGACCCAATAATTTTGTTTAAATATCTTTATTTATTTACCAGACATTTTATGGATGATATGATTATTTCAAATTTGGGTTAGCATTTTCTAATAAATTACAACAATTAAATGATATCTAATGAAAAAAAGTGTTTGTAATAGGGTATTAAAACATACTATTTCAAGCTGTTTTCGCCTAACCCGTAAGATACACCTAGGAGGGCTTCAAGCCGAAAATGAAAGTCAAACAAAGGTTAAATGGGTCATACACATTCGAAAAAACAAAAGTTGTCTCTCCTGTGGTCAATAGTTAAGGGCTTGTGTGCTTATAAGTAATGTTTTTATTTGATAGGACTAAAGTAGACGTGACGCCGTTCATGCGGATGTGGGTTCAGCCAGAAAATTAGGCCTTAAAAACGTTAACTTCGGGTATGTCCACAGGAAAGACGCGAACCTAAATCTGTGTATGACCCAAATATACTTTTGTCGAAATATCCAAAATAGATAAATATTTTAAAAACTTAATAGTGCAGAACGGCTTTAAAACCCTATTCCTCGAAATGGTTTTTGAATTGGAGTAATTGTAAAAATATGAACAATCCCAATTGAAATATTTGAGAAGGTGTTCCTGGCGGAGCCGAGCTGCAGGTTCGCAGTTCGGTGCCGGGCCGCGCCTGCGATAACTTTTTCAATATTCAAGTTATATAAGTACATTGCTCTCACACTTTTCTATGCGAGTAGATTGTACCAGAGGTTAGCAGGAGGGAGATAAACGTGAATCGATAACAATTACTAAACGTGCATACATGCACATAGATTATAGAACTTGGTTTTGCGCAATAGGTAATTAAATATCTGGGGGCAACGTCCCACAACTGGACCGAGCCGAAACTAAGCTCTAGACTGAGTAAAAATAAGAATACTGTTATAAACGCAAGTACAGTCAGGGTAAAAAAAGGTTCGTCACTTTTGGACCTTGAAATAGAGTCGAAAAGTGACGAACCTTTTTTTACCTTGACTATACAATGATTATTTTTTTAAACTGAAATAACTTATTGAATAACAGCTACTTATTGAAAATCTTAAATACGTTTTAAAAAAAAACAGTAGCAACACAAGCATGCTAATGAAGCAATCACAAGTCGAAACGAAAACATTAGATACAATTAAAGGTTCAATTGAAGTGTCATGTTCAAGCATCAATGGTTTTATCAAATGTGCAAGACGAGTAGGGAAGCTACAGTCGAGTGCGGAAGATCCAGTTGCTATCGATCTTATAAATACGTCTTGGAAAATTCCCAAGTACCCTTTTAACGATATAGGATAAACCGTTTCTGAACTGCTCAGTGAGCATTCAAAAATAGAAATCATATTATAGAATGCGTAGTAAAAAGCGCGAAAAACGGATAAAAGTACCTAAATAATACCACAATAACCGAGGACGGAGGAGCGGACGGAAGAGCCCCCCCCCCCCCCCCCCCCCGCCGCAGCCGCCTGCACCCACGCGCTGGCCGACCACCAGCATCTACAACTCTTTTTCGTGAATAAGCTTGTTCATGATACTAGGAACGATAACTTGCTCTGATCTTTGTAGTGTTTAGGACAACCGATATCGAAACAGCGCAATGCACGTTAACAAGTTTAATCTCGAACTGCAGACAGACGGGCAGCTGGTGTAGATCAAGCTGCCCGGCGACAGCATGGTGACACACGCAATATCCCCTCCACCAATAGTTAATAACAAAACGAATATTAACTTAAGACTTATAATTTTATTAGCATCCTTGTTCCTAGACGATCGGCTGAGGGGGCGTTATTTTTATGGTTTAATTTATAATTGTATTCAAGTGACAGGCGACTTATTGAAAGACTCCACACGTCCCATACGATTGATTCCACACGACCATTCATTAACTCTATGTACGTGTATATTACATCAATCAATGTATCGATATATTATTTCATTAGGTCGGTGGGTTCCTGTTCACGGGGGAACACTGGTGGATCGACCTGCCGGAGCGCGAGTGGCGGCGGCGCGGCTCCGAGATCGCGCCCACCTGGTCTGTACACACACACGGCACACACGTACTCCCCGACGTATCGGACGTATGGACACGGCGGCCGCTCGAGAGGCGCGTTCGCGGTCGCGTCGGGAGCCGCGGGGACAGCATCCGCAGCATACGATCTGCCTCCTAAGCCCACAGAGTCACTTTTGCGTTTATAATTATAACTAACTTCTGCCTGTGACTTCGTCTGCGTAAAATTAGTAATCCGTTATGTAGTAAAAACTCGTTCGAGTTCAATACATTTACTTAAACCACGACTTAACATTTCAATCTCAAATCTTATCCTCAAAATTCTCCTCTTCCTCCCTAAACAGTAGGTATGTAGACGGTTTGTACCTACTTTTATAAAATGTGAATATAAGTATATAATAATTAGCTTAAGCTCATATCAATGTCACCTGAACTTGATTCTTTACTTTCGAAGGCGTCATCATCAGCTTCGTCCTGCACATTAACAACCCATCGATCAACACCAGCTTCTAGAACTCTATCATGTTTGCAGTATTCGTCCTCGAGTTTAGTTACGTGGTTAACACAATGACCAACTTCTCTGTTAATTATTCCTCTAAAATAATTTATTTTTGGTCCAAACTACTATTTTTTTGTGTTGATTATCCTTTAATATCTCCCCAGACCAACTCAAATATTTCGTCAATTTCATAAATATATTTTGTGAAATGGCTTTTAATTATTTGTATTAAGTCTCATTTTCTATGTTTGTCATCAAATTTCACGTTACGTCGTCGTAACCATGCCTGCATAGATGGCTTGGTAGAAACCATAGTTGGCTTTTTATCTTCTCGAACCAAATGGTAAGCTGCGGTATCCATTATTATGACATAATTTGGCAATAGATTTATATTAGGCAAGAGCTTTTCGTTTGTCCATTTACTGAAATTTCAAAAATCATATCGTTATGATAATCGCCAGGTTTACATTTGGATTTGAAGATCAAAGTGTCTCCGTTTACAAATCCAGTTTGACCTCTATAGTGTACGACTATCAATCTTGGGCCTTTACCGATATGGGATAGCACGCCACGTTCATCCTTTGATTGCCAACACTTTGAAACGTTATGGCACGCATTTACATAAGTTTCACCGAGATATAAAATAGTTCTTCCTTCTCTACTGTGGAAGCACAGTGAATTATATGATAAATACGAGTATAAGTAATTGACTTACTGACAGCTGCAAATTATACAAATTATTTTGCTTTACATGTTTGCTGTTTTCCGATTCTAGCAGTGCTTGGAATCGAACCGGTTTTGCAGATATCAACAATTTATCTAATTCAGCTAGGAAACATGCTCAAAGCGAGAAACATATACGGAGTTGTATATTATTACATGAGTTTGGTAACAGTAGAATATTAACTTTTTTTGGTAATAATTTTGATTTTGGTAACAATCGTAAAGTAGAACGTATTCGAAATTTAATAAAAAGACGACATCCATTTTATAAGGTACTATGTGTTTTTTTTATGTCATGGAAGGGGCAAACAAGCACACACGCCATACAGCATTTTTGGTCCGGCTTGCCTATTTATTTACGTGTCGCTTCGCCACTGCGGTCTATGAAAAAATTACATGAAAATTCTAAAATTTGGAACCTTTAAGGAATTACCTTCTAACCCCTTAAACTAGGGAACGGAAGTTTGTATGAGACTTCCGGGAATATTTATGCTAGAGCTCAGAAAAATTAAAAAGAGACTCCTTGTTTCACATTATAAAATACATCTATCACAATTTTTAGTTAATCACCCCCTACCCTTTAAATTAAGGGATGGAATAAAGAATGTCAGCCAGTTTATATCTTTGGCTTAACGTATTTTTCATTAAAAACAAAAAATACATGTAAAATAACATTTCAATACATCAAATAGTTTCTGAGATATTGAATTTTAAACTTCATGCGGTACGCGACCTTATATCATTAAGTTTACAGGGTTATAATTATCTTGTTTACCTTAATAAGTAGGTAACCAGTTGAAATTTTCACAGAATAGGTACGTGTTATTAAAAGTATAAACTCTAACCTCCCCTTACTTATAAACGTGGAAAAATCTTGGAATAGTTCTGTTTATGCCACGCTTTGTCCTTATCTATAATTGTGACATTTGCATCTGACAGAAAGTGACAAAGCATGGCATAAACTATTCCAAGCTTATTCCACGTTTATAAGTAAGGGGGTAACGATCAACATGAACAATAAATCAAATCCCGAGAGGAGGCCATCCTCTAAGCCGAGTGAGTGTCCGCAGGTCCCCGACGATGGCGGGCGGGCTGTTCGCGGTGTCCCGCGCGTACTTCTGGGAGCTGGGCGGGTACGACGAGGCCATGTCCGACTGGGGCGGCGAGAACATCGAGATGAGCTTCCGCATCTGGCAGTGTGAGTATCACTAGGCGATCACATAACGTTGATTCTTGAAAATTTCACGAGATAGACAAAGAGGTAAAGCGTTATTTGCGTATGGAATGTGTATTCTGCCTGAAGGGAAAACCAACTAAGCAACCGATGAAGAGGCATCGGGTAATTCGAGTACCCGAAGTACTAAGTGTAGCACACACTGGTGCGTGTTGCGGTGTGGCTCCGTCGACGTACAATAGTTTGGTAAGAGTCTGTACTCTGTACTTTACTCACGTTTATAGATAACTTTACGCGAAAAACTTTCGTTTACTCCTTCAACACATAAATAAAGATTTTAAGTAGTTTCATATAGTTTGTTGAATACAAAGCATTACTGGAAACGTAAACCAGTCATAAATTGAAGGCATTAAAAACAGATGACGGAAAAGAGTACCTACGGAATTAAGTACCAGCTCATGATTGAGTACACCCCTGAACAAAGAGAGAGAGCGAACCGACCGATCTGCGGATCGTGTTGCAAGAGTCAGGCCTGGACAAGAGCTTTTGGAGCGAAGCCGCGCACCACGCCGTGTCCCTGTAGTTAGAACAAATCACAACGATTACAGTCAAAGACAAAACGCCAAATGAGGCGTGGACGGGGAACAAATGTATTTTAGACGATATTAAAAGTGTTTGAATGCAGAGATTTACTTATGCATATTCCTGACCAGAAACGGACAAAGCTTGATCCCAAACGTGTTGAACTCGTCTGCACAGGTTTAACGGATGATGTTAAGGCATACATAGATCCAAAGACTGGTAGAGCATACACACCAAAGGACGTGGTATTTTTTGAAAACCACCTGCATCAATACAATAGCCCAAGAAACGCTGATCAGAGAAACCGAGGCTATCCAAATTATACAAGATGAGAAAGGTCAAACAGAGGGGCTGAGCATCCAGCATTCGAACTTCTACCTGATGTTCAGGAAAGTCAACCTTCCATGAATAGAAACAGAAAAAAGGGTAGAAAAGCCCGAAAAGAATATAGACAAACCAGCAGCGGAACCGGTTATGGAAGGAATTCAATTCCCTAGAGTGGAAACTGAAGTGGTTGGTCATGAATCTGACGACTTCATGTCAGCGGACGATGAAGATATAGAAGAAATTGAGCAAGCAAGAGGGTATCGTTCCAAGAGACTTCTCAAGACCTTTGGAATGGTGGAAGGTAAGACAGCAGCAACCCCGGCAGCTGAAGAAAATTCTGGACTGTTTTTTTTTCTACACGTAATAAACTATGAACTAATAACTACCTATAAGTAGATATTTTGTGATGCGATGGATCAAGAAATCCGTCAATCTATCTCGGTCGCACACAATCACTCTGGATCGCGATCACGGATTGCGATCGAGATTGAATGTGTACGGACGGAAGTTCCACTTACGGCTTCCACACACTACGTCGTATCATAACGCGCGTAGTACATACGAGAGCGATATGACTAGGTACATACTTCTTGATTTTTTACGCCAGTCGCTACAACTATCGTAGGGTTAAAGTACGAGAGCAATTACGACTACGTACATCTTACTTTTTTACGCCAGTACGCTACGACTATCGTAGAGTTAAAGATGTACGTGGTCGTATCGCTCTTGTACTACGCGCGTTACGATACGCTCACGATACGACGCCGTGTGCGGAGGCCCTTAGATTCCCCGCGTGTGTTCCATGTCCACGGTGGTGTCTGCGCAGGCGGCGGCTCGCTCGAGGTGCTCCCGTGCTCGCGCGTGGGCCACATGTTCCGCAGCAGCAACCCCTTAGCCTCACACAACGACTCGTTTGGTAATTACTAAAAATATTACATTTAATTCGTCCATTTATGTGTTAAAGCTGGACGCAGGCGCCTAAAATAGGAATTTATTTATTAACCTAACTTATGACAGGGCCCTATAACGAAATTTTAAAAGGAAAATTTACGCTGTCGAACTTTTGTTAGTTTTTTTATGTGAAAAAGAACGCAGACGAGCAAGCGAGTCACCTGATGGTAAGTGATCATCGCGACCCGCTGCCGCATGGTGGTGATGAAATGATAGTTTGGTAAGAGTTGCACGACGGTGGTATGAATCTGAATGATTCCTTGGAGCACTCCCTATGAGAAGAATAAGAGTAAGAATAACGCAGTAAAATGCACAGAGGGAAGCAACATCCCCCCGCAGGGTCAGGGGATCCTGATTGTTAGTGTGCCCGCGGCGGTTGACACATCGAGCGGCTCTGTTTTGAATGAGGTCAAGTGGAAGAAGTTGATGTTGCGGAGCTCCGGCCCGAACATGGGGGCAGTGTTCCATGTGAGGCCTTTATTGTATAACATGGACCAACTCGGCTTTCCCGAGCGTAGCAAGGTGAACGCTGTCACAAGCGAGTGGCGCTCGTGCGAGCCGAGGGTTCCGTGGTTCCGTCGTGCGCGGCGCCGGCCGCCGCGCGCTACAAGTACTCTCTTGTAGGTAAGAGACCAATTCGTATTGGCACTCGTATCATCACGCCGCGCCACCAGACCTGCAATTTCCGTCGGGTGAGGTTAGGCTCGCAGTAAGCAGATTGTTGCGTAATTTTTTCCTGAATTGTGTTAGTACGAGTACAGGACCTCTGTTCTACTCGGCAGAACCATGTTGCCTTTAACATGTCATGTGCTCGGTTGCCATCAATTTAATGTAAATAAGAGCTATAGTAACTTTATCGATACGATAATATGTCAAAGGCCGTATATTGCGATATTATACAGGGTGGAAAAAATCTATGGGCCCTGGAGGGGAACTACCTTAAATCCTTTAGTTAATAAAGGAATGTTTCCATTCAGTAAAATGAGCTAACTAAAGGATTTAAGGTAGTTCTCCTCCAGGGCCCATAGATTTTTTCCAGCCTGTAGAGTAGAACAGAGGCCCAGGTACCTGCCGCATCCTCGCTGCCCTGATGCGCGCGAGACTCGAGGCTATCCGATTTCCCCCGATCTCGGAGGTGTTGAGGCAGCGCGGGTGTTAAACCGATCCCTGTCCTGGCCGACAGGAGTCAACACGGCGCGCATGGCGAGCGTGTGGATGGACGAGTACGCCGACCTCTTCTTCCTGAACCGGCCGGACCTCTTGGTGCCAAGTGTATGTCACATCATCATAAAGAGAACCGGTCCCCCAAGTCGTTAATAAAGTTCGATGATCGTCACCGGAGCATCTAAATGTATCAAGTACAGTACTTAGCCTAAGCTGCCGCTGGTCAGCACCAGTTTGCAAGCACTACCAGGTGTTTCGCGAGAGATACCGCATTCAGGCCGCATTTTACCAAACTGGGATAAGGTTTACTACGATATTAGTATAAACAAATTCGGCGTTTAATCTTAGTATAAGCCCTTATTCCGGTTTGGTCAAATGCAACCTTAGTCGAGCACGGCAGCCGGCACAGCCGTCATCGCCTTAACGTAAATGTTGCTAACCCTACACAAACCTCTTACAGTAAAGAGGAAAGTGGCACTTTGCCTAACGGAATCACGTTGCTTTAATTTCGTGTCGCTTTTTAGGATGACAAAGACGACACCCTAGCGAGCCGCAAGGCCCTCCGCGCGCGGCTGCACTGCAAGAGCTTCGAGTGGTTCCTGGACACCGTGTACCCGGAGAAGTTCGTGCCCGTCCGGGACCCGGTGGCGTACGGCAGGTGAGCGGCGCGCGCGCCGGGGACGGGACCTCGTGGCCTCGCGCAGGAAGGCACGCAGCCACAACCAATGGCACAAAGACAACCTGCGGTCTGATGAGCAGCATAGTAATATAATGAAGGTTGTTGGTCGAGTACATGTATGTATGTATGTCTATTTCTGTGACAAGCGCTGCAGTCTAAGTAGGTTGATGGATTTTAATATATGAGGTGTCGTTAGAGTATTTAAATCAAAGTAACGAGAGGAGCATTTTCTATTCGAAATTGCTATTCGAAAATTCCGCGTCCGTAAGTATATAAATCATTTGTTGGTCAATGCATTACCTGACGTAGTTTAAAAGTTACCCTTTCCAGCATTTAAAAATTATTAAACATGTCGTTAAATCTGAAGCTTACTAGGGACTATCTAACAGACAAAAATGCTTGGCCTAAACCCGAAACTTGGTCATTAATAATTTGTGCAAATGCAAAAGTTGTATCTTGTCTATCTAGGGGACACTGTTGATGTAGGAAACACATATTCGCAGTATATTAGCAGTGTTCGCATTGTTGTGTTCCGGTTTGGGGATAAGACAGCCGGTGAAATGACTAGCATAGAGGCATTCCATCTTAGTCCTCAGGGTTGGCAACGCATTTGCAGTCTTAGGATTGCATCGCAGTCCTGTGAATGCGAATGTCTATGGGTCACAGTTTCCACTTACCATCAGGTGGCCTGTGTGCTCGTTTGTCTTCTCTATGACATAAAAAAAAATAAAAAAAAAATAAAAAAACACATCAAAACTTTTATGTGGTCGTCATGTGATTCTTTTTCTCTCAATTATCAACCAATTTTAAGAGTTGTTGGTAATTTTTTAGCTCTGCCTACCCCACTCAGGGGTCAGGGAATGAAAGCGTGAGGTTATGTATGTAGGTATGTATCTCTCTTGTAATATTTTTGACTTGTTTTCCTGCTGAACTACGCTTGGTATTCCATATTATATGTAATTTTAAATAAATAGCTTAATATAATACTAGACTAAGACGTAGTATCATTGTATTATGAAATATATATGTGTGGAGAAAAAAAATATGGAAATGATGAAATCAGCAAAATCATCCAGTGACCAACAAACTGAGTCAATAGAAAAGATGTCCCAAGATATTCTCACAATAAAGGAAGAATTAATGAATAATCAAACTACAACTGAAATTTTGTCTGCTGAGCAGCAACAAATGAAGGAAGAAATATCAAATCTTAAAATATTGAGCGAGACTACAAAGGTGAAAATAGATGGACTAGAAAATTACATAAATCGTGCGAAAACTACGAATCTGGCTGTGCCCCCAACATCAACCATGTCTAATGAAAATATTATTGCTGAAATCGAACAACGCAGAATTCGAGAAAAGAATGTTATACTTGTGGGCATACCGGAATCTATGGGTTCTACAACAGAAAATCGGACAAAGGATGATTTCAATGAAGCTCTTACAATTATCCATATAATCTCACCGGGGAATCCCGTTGCAATTGAAACTAGAAGACTAGGAAAATATACAGTTACATAATAGACTTCTGAAAGATCGGTAATCTTTGACAACAAGGACCACGCTATGGCAATCCTGCGAGATAGAAACAAGGTGAAAGGCCAATTTAAAATCTACCACGATCACACCCCTGAAATGGCCTAAAACGGGAAATAACCGATAGAATTGCAAACGGCGAGACTGACCTCGTCTTAAAATACGTTAAAGGCGTACCAAAGATCATGCATAATGAATAAAAAACTAAATATCCCAGAAAATATAAATCAATATAGGCATTTGTGCTTACTTAATGTGCTTATGTACATACATGTACTTACATGTATACCTACTTACATGTAGGTTTATTAGTTGCGTGTAGGTTTTTAATTTTTAATTTTATGTTTTGGTCTGTAACTAATATTATTGTTAGGAAACTGTAAGTCTACTTTTTAAGCGAACGTTTATGTATTACTTACAACTATGTGAGACTGTTTGTTTCTTTAATTAAATAAAAAAAAAAAAAAAAAAAAAAAAAATAACCTCGCCGGAAATAAAATGATATGGTCAAAAATAATGGTAATAATATAATAATATAATATGGTCTGACTGTACCATGATTGACAATGTCTCGCACCAAATTAATACAAACTACGAAACCATCACCACCAGTAAGAAATCAATAAAATTCCTTTACATAAATGGCCGCAGTATCGTCAAGCCTGGTAAGTTGGATGAATTAAAGTGTGTCTTGCAATCATTCAAATGTATTATTCATGTAATCATACTAACTGAGACTAGGATAAAATCGGAAGACGAAATTAAGATTGTTCAATTACCAGGATATACTCATTATTATTATTATAGAACAGACAAAAGGGGCGGAGGTGTTTCCATATTAATCCACAATAATTTAAATGACAGCCACATACTCGTAGAAGATCGAAATATAGACGGAAACCATTTCCTCTATATTCATATTGGAAATTTTACACTGGACTTACAAGCCATTTACAGAAAACCGGAATTTACAAATATTAAGGCGTTTTTTGACACTCTTACAGTATTCCTAGAAAAATCAAAACGAGGAATCGTCCTTGGAGATTTTAATATAAAACTTGTCCCAGACCGTACAACAAATAACTATAAGCAACTACTGGAAGGGAATGGTTATCGAGCTTTAAACCAAATTAAAGAAGATGCCAGCACGCGAAACACAATTCAGTAAATCTATAATAGACCATGTATGCACCAACCTCAAAGATAACAATTT
This sequence comes from Acleris laterana, assembly GCA_963966035.1. Classification (NCBI taxonomy): domain Eukaryota; kingdom Metazoa; phylum Arthropoda; class Insecta; order Lepidoptera; family Tortricidae; genus Acleris; species Acleris laterana. Next base: position 2,842,005 of record OZ014453.1, read on the forward strand.
TCATATGGCAATAATTAACTCATGTTTCTCAGATCATAAGCAGATGTTGAAGTAAAAAACAACGGACCAAAACAGATTAAAAAGACAACATACGAAGCTATTGACTACGACAAATTATATAAAATGATTACTGAACTCAAGACTGACAACGACGAACATGAATATTACGTGCTAGAAGACAAAATACTGAATTGTATACAAAATAGTAAAATCAAGAAAATCAAGATGTTCAACCCTCCTAGACAAGAATGGATAAATAAGGAAATGTTAAACACGATAAATAAACGAAATGCATTATGGGAAAACCATAAAAAAAACCAGATAATCAGCAAAAAAGAAAAGATTTTATAAAAGAAAGGAATCAAGCCACCAATAAACTCTCAGCAGCAAAAAAAACTTACTTCACAAAAGCGTTCACAGAGTGCAGGAGTGATCCTTCTAAGATGTGGTCTTTAATTAACAGCTTATCACGAAACAAACTAAGCGAGGTACAAATTCCAAAGAAACTACAGACAGACGATGGTACTATCACGGAACCGATGGACATTTGCGAAATATTTAACCAATTCTTTTCAAGTATAGGCTCTAAATTAGCAAGAAATATAAAAAATGCTCAAACCACCAATAACAACAATTTACAGGCTAGTACATCAACTACGAGAACCCGCCAGGGCCTTAAAGAACTTACCCCGGCAACCGATGATGAAGTCACAAATATTATAAATACCCTTAAAGTTAATACCAGCTCAGGGTTAGACGGAATTACCATAAAATCGTTAAAATGTATTTGAAGTGTCTTAGTGATGGAGTTGACAAATACGAGTAGCTTTAATAAATGTTTAGAAATAGGTACATTTCCGAATAATCTGAAAATCGCAAATCTGGTAGCAAATTAGACCCCAGCAATTATCGGCCAATATCGGTTCTTCCAGTCTTATCCAAAATATTAGAAAAAATAATACGAAATCGTCTGGAAAATTACCTGAAATCAATAAACTTTCTATATGATAAACAGTACGGGCTTAGACCACTATCGAGTACCCTTACAGCAACAGTAGATCTAGTGACTAAAATAAAAGTTAGCATTGATAAAAAACTATAATCAGTGGGCTTCTTTATTGACCTGAAAAAAGCATTCGACACGGTCAGTCATGAAATCCTGTTGAGGAAGTTAAACGAGGCTGGTGTCACTGGTGTTGCTCTAAAAATCTTTAACTCATATCTAGCGGGCAGAAAACAAATAGTGAAAATCGGTGAACACGAAAGCACGACTCTAGCAGTCACATGTGGCGTCCCCCAAGGGTCAATTTTAGGACCGCTGCTCTTACATTAATAATATCCATGAAATTGGCTTGAAAGGGGAGGCCACCTTATACGCGGATGATACTAGTCTCTTTTACTTTGGGAGTTCTGTCCAGGTAATTATTGCTGCCGCACAGTCGGATCTAAATATTCTTAACAGGTGGTTCCAAAATAATTTACTTACAATAAATATCACTAAAACAAATTACATTATTTTCGCACCAAAAAACAAAAAAAATGCTTACCATCAACCATTGACAATAAACAATCAAATAATAAATAAAGTTGATACTGAAAAGTACCCAGGTCTTATTTTAGATAAACAAATCACTTGAAAACCGCACTTTGAGAAAATTAGTAAAAATATATCCTCACTTACTGGGGCACTGCGTGTGCCTCCCAAACAAAGTGCGCTTTATTATTTATAATACACTGGTAAGACCACATATCGATTATCTCACGGAGATATGGGGCACAGCTGCTGTCAGTCAAATAAACTTACACCAACGTGCACAAAACAAACGAATTAAAGTATTATTCGGTTATGATCCCTTGACACCGACAGACAAAATATATAAAACATCAAAAGTCATGAATATTACACCAAACCTACACTTACCACACTCGTATCCTGATACGTAAAATTTTGCAGAAAGATCTACATATTAAAATATCTTTCACAAAAAAGCGTGACGTACAAAGGATATAACTAAGAAATGCCAATGACCTTGTTCTTCGCGCCCCGCGCACGTATTATGGCAAAAAAAAATACTTTATGAAGGAGCTCAGTTATATAGTAAAATGCCAATAAGCGTAAAAGGCACCAAATCCTTCCATACATTTAAAAGGCTACTAAAATGTCATATTACTAAAAGTAACGCGTCTTAATACTCGACTACCAGATTAACACAAGTCGAGCGCTTTGTCACCTCCGCGCTCTTTATATCTGTGAATTTTTCTTATCTCTGTTACCGTGGGCCGGCTAACTACGCTCACCCGCACTTTGATGCAAATCGGTTTGTACGCATACCCTACAGCAAAAAAGAATTAGTTGCATAGTTTTAATATTACTTGAGGACATATATTTAAGTCGTCATGTTGTCTGAGTATACGAGTACATTCTTATATTTAACTTAAATATTCTGATCACCAAGGTACAAACTGTACGCTCACCGCTTAAAGTAAAGCATGTTTATATAAATTCTCATGTAAGTGAATAACAATGAATTCTTATGGGAAATAAAGATCTTTAAACCTAAAATTTATGACTGCTGAGTTTATGGCGGCGTTTCTTCTCAGTAGGGGTCTCCTCTTGGGAAGCGCTGGTAGATTCTTGACGTGTAAAAGTACCCGAGCTCTATCCAACTAAAGAGTTCTAATCATGAACGTGCCACGTTACAATATGAACGGCATTAAAGTTCTTACCACAAGATTTAAAGGTAAAGTGCAGACGTCCACTCAGGTCAGGCGCATGCGGGTATCGCGTCTATCTGCGCCCTTTTAGCAAATGCAGCACATTAGTAGGTTTTGGATTGTACTAAGATAGTAGATCTATTTGAAACAAAGCCTTGTTTCGCACTTGGCAGGATTTTTCATAATATTGGTATTGTTTCAGAGTGATGAATGCTGTGACGGGCCTCTGCCTGGACTCGATGAGGCAGGACAGGTTCGCGTTCGGCGTCCCACTCGGCCTGTACCCCTGCGCGCCCGTGCTCACCGCCACCCAGCACTACTCGCTCACGCGCACGGGGCAGCTAAAGGATGAAGAGAAATGCGCCGAGTTGGAGTATGGACGTGACATTCATTTTACTAGATAATGCGTAAAAATACATTCTGGTCAAAGAGCTCGATTAAAAAACCTGGAGGTTGTTTGTGTTCGAAGCGGCTGTTAGGGTTAATCTCCTATAAAACCTTGAAAATAACTCGAATTTCTTGAATATTCCCTAAGAAAAGATAATTTTACAGAACAAAAACCATTATTTACTTAACTTGTTTTAACGACTTTTTGTGACTAGAGTGTCTGCCTTAATACTTTGCAAATACTTGGTTGAAATATAGGTACGTTTTAAATATTGAACTAGGTCGACATGAGCCATGTTGTTTCGTTGCAGGCGCATCCTGGAGGAGAGTGATAGGAAGGTTCCGCCTCGTTTGCTGCAGGTGCAGTGTGACCTGCGCGCGCGCGGGCAGGTAAGTAGTGGGTCAGCTGGCCAGTGCGGCGCCGCGCCCCACGCCCCCTGGCGCCATACTGCGACAGTAGGAGGCGACACCTCCGACACACGGTCCGAGCGCGGCCGCGCACTACACCGCACTACACCGCACTACACCGCACAACTTCCAATTCCGTTCCAGCAAACTTTTTATGGCATAGAGAAGACAAGCGAGCACACAGCCCACCGGACTCTGAAGCCCATACACATTTGCAATCTCTCAAAATTTACTTAAAACTTGGTAGAAATACTCTGCGATGCAAATAATGAGACACGTATTTCAGCGAACACTAACATTCAACCCATAAGGGGATGAAAGGAAAAATATTTTTATGATGGCTCGAAACTTGGTAGAAATGATCTCCAATGCAAATAATGACACACGTATTTCAGTGACAATTGAAATTCAATCTTAGTTAGAGGGATGAAACGGGGTTGGACAGTTTGTAAAGAACTTAAGTATGGGGAGCCCCCGAAATTTATTGTTTTTTTTTTCTATTTGTGTGTGAAAATTTTATTCTTCTGTGCGATTTCAACAGTATAGTTCTTATGGTTTCGGAAAAAAGTGGCTTACAGACAGACAGACAGACAGACATGACGAATCCGTTTCTTGCCATTTGGCTGACGCTAATATTTTATTTCATTCCGAGTACGTCCCAATCGTATGAAATACAGAAGTGGTGAATACGCTATGTTCCTTTTAGGGCATTTTAAACCTACTCAACAAGTAATAAGGTTGAAACAACATTCATGCAATGACCTTCTAAACTTTTTCGTAAAGTAACTTGTTCGCGATTTCGAGAACAAAAGCAGATAATAGGATTGGTTAGATAAGCCAGGTAGGTACCTACATGAATCTAAAATAGTGCAACCTTCAGTGTTTTCTAAACATTTGCGCCTGAAAGGAAAAATTAATCAAGAGCAAACCCAATATCTTCTATTATCTTATCTAGCTAAGACTGCTGACTGTAATGTTTGTATCGAAACTAAGTAGTTTTCCAAGTTGCGTATACCTGCAGTATAATTATGGAAATGGGTTTGGGACTACTATTACATAAAGAAAAAAGCGTTGGTGTTTTTCGAAAATCTTCTGCTTTGTGGGTGAAGTAATTGTATGTGTAGAGATTCAGCAATTTCATGAACAAATTATCCATCTATTTAATCTAGGGTCGTGTTTTAATACCTGTGGTGGTGAAAGAGGGGCAGTGACTTTATTTTGTATGGCAATTGTTTTAAAGGTTAGAGCCATGAAATCAAAGTTGTGTATGTGGACCGCTTACTTAAAACTCACTTTCACTTTTGAAAAAAATCTTTTAAGGTGATGTAAACTATATCGGTACATTTAACAGAAGTCCTGATTCTCCGCAGACGAAGTCGCGGGCAGAAAATTCAAAAAATTCAAAAATTCGAAATTCAAAATATTTATTCAGTAAATAGGCCACATTCTGACGTAGCAGTGGTAAGTATCTCGGTGACCCGTAGAGGAAGAATATTAAAGGGGGTAAATTAGTAAATGAAACAACCTTTAAAATAGAATTGTTGTTTTAAATAAAATAAATTGAAAAATAATATAGCAAGACACGGGACCCGTGTCTTGTGTTAACGAAAGATAATCTGAGAGTCCTCTCATGGATCGATATAAAAATGGATCATAAACAATTTTGAATTTAGAAAGATTAAAACGAAATGAAAGAGTGGCCAGGAACGTAAAAAGGAGGTTGTAACAACCTCGTTACAACATGAGGGCTCTTTTACACGTCGGTAATATAGGGTGAGTCTACCAGCGCTTCGGACGAGACCATCATTGCGGAGAAGAAGCGCCGCAAGAAACTCCAGCAGAAGGTCATTTTTTCAATCATAAAAACATAATAGTACTTAAAACTAAGTTACATTAAGTAAAGTAAGTTACATTAGGTAATAAAGTAATAAATAATAATTTCTTAAAACTACCAAAAATAAAATCATTACAAATGTAAGGTCAATAAACCTTAAATTAAAAAAAAAAACTATGAGAACAACACGACGAGGTCTCTACGTCAAAAGCCATAACTAGAATAATTTATTTAACAACCAGTCCTTGCAAACGTGAACAGACCGGACCCCATCCCATATCTCAGCCATCGCCTCTCTCAACCATATGTTCGGGAAAGTGGCGACCCGATCAACGACGCCGCCGTAAGCAAAAACCTTTGAGCGAGCGTGACATGCTCATGCTGCCGGACAACATAAAAGTAATATTGTGGGAAGCAGCTGTCCGGCGAGAAACATCACAGTGTGTTCTTAATTAAAAGCGTCTTGTACACACAAGAACTAGTAAAGATAAAATACAAATAGTAAACATAACATTGATTGCTTGAATACACAGTTTGCTTAAAGGCTATGCTTATCAAGGTACCTAGAAACATTCTACGAGTAAATATACCTGACACTATTTGAAGACATCTTGGTCACCAATGAAGTCATTTACAGTGTCATATGCCCTACCCAACAAGCAGCGCTTGATGTGGGACTTAAATTTATTGAACGGCATATTGACGATATCAGAAGGTATCTTGTTGTAAAAACGTATACAGTTCCCCGCAAACGAAGTGCTTACTTTACGGAGACGGTGACCTGGAAGAGCGAGCTTATCCCTATTTCTAGTATTTAAATTATGAACGTCGCGGTTATGCCTAAAATCATGTATGTGTTTGCGTACATACATGATATTCTCAAAGATATATTGAGACGCGTCTGTAAGAATGTTGATTTCTTTAAATTTATCCCTAAGTGAAACACGAGACCCCAATTGATAAATAGCACGTACGAGTACAGTCCTTTTCTGTAGTACAAAGATAATTTTGATGTCGGCCGCTTTTCCCCACAGCAAAATTCCGTAGCTCATAACACTATGGAAATAACTATAGTACACAAGTCTCGCCGTCTCGACGTCAGCAAGTTGTCGAATTCGCTTTACCGCATAAGCCGCCGAACTTAGTTTACCTGCAAGTGTGGATATATGCGCACTCCATTGCAGTTTCGAGTCAAGAGTGACACCTAAAAATACTGTTCTATCTTCGAATTCCAGTGGCTCATCCTTCAGTCTTATTCTATCCACATTCATACTTTTCACGTTGGACAGAGAAAATTTAATGCACTTGGTTTTCTTGGCATTTAAAAGTAAGTTGTTAGCTGTAAACCAGTCAACAATTGTAGACAACGCAACATTGATGTCATTATAATTATCCTGTTTCCTATCCACTTTGAATATAAGTGACGTATCGTCAGCAAACAAGACTATTTCATGTTTATCGCGCACTACGTACGGGAGATCGTTAATATAGATTAAAAATAAGAACAGGCCCAGGATAGAGCCTTGAGGCACTCATATAGCAACAGATGACCCAGAAGATTGTGTTCTGTTAATGTCTACCCGCTGAGTTCTGTGAGCAAGGTAAGATGTAAGAAGATCAAGGGCACCGTTTTTGATGCCATAGTAGCTTAACTTCCGCACTAACGTAACATGATCAACACAATCAAATGCCTTGGACAGATCACAAGAAAGCTAGTATGACTATACAATATGTACATTGACGTCGGTTAAACATCAGCCCATGGTGACAATGCCCCGTGCCGCTCTACGAGACAGGCCTAGCCTACAGCAGCCGACGCAGGGAAACCCTTACTACTTGGAAAAAGCTGTGCATTACTTTTATCTGCAAATAGGGACACTGTAAAGAAATAAACGTGTGATTTGATTGGACATTTACCCTCGTCTAGTACCCAGAGTGGAAGCGTCGAGCGACGACCTCAGCTCGGGATTAGGTTGATTTATTTGATGATCCTCTGATATCGTTTATTTGTTGGCTGCAGCAGTGGGAGTACGTGCGCGCGTCGCAACAGCTGCGCCACGTGGAGTCCGGGCTGTGCGTGGACGCGGCCGGCGCGCGCAACGGGGAGGCCCCGCGCGGGCGCCGCTGCCGGCACACCGCGACCTACTCGCAGCGGTGGACCTTCGACTACGGCGAGGTCGCCGGCCCTTACAGCTCCGGTGGGTAGCGCGCAGCAGGAACACCACAGCGCACAACCTCCCGACCTACTTACAAAATAAAAATATTTTAATATTTATAGTTTTTGGGATATTTAGGTCACTAACGTGACCAAAAACAGCCTGTGTATAACTGGCTTGCCCGCATCTATTGATATACAGGTTGTCCTAGAACTTGACTTGGTGAACATGTTTCACAGAAAATAAATCAATGAATATACATATATATAATTATATACTAGCTTTCAAATCAAATCAAATCAAAACCATCTTTATTTGCGTAGAAAAAGGGTTATTACAGAAGGTAGTTACAAAATATTGTTACAATTGAGCTGTCGATGCACACCATGCAAATTTATTAGTGCTAACAGCTAGCAATGCTTAGGGACTAGGTAGGAACGCATGCACACACCGCACCGCCCTAGTAACTTATAATTAGGGGTTTTTTGTATTTATAAAAATAATTCGGTAATTGAATAAAATCTATTATTTAGTAGCCATTTAAATAATGTAACGTTAAACTTATTACCAGGCAATTCTTTTTAATATGCTGATGAATTTTGCTATAAATAAGAACACACAATGACGAACTGTTTTTAGTAAACATTGCAGTCCTTTGCTGCTTTCCTACAACAAGTCTGTTCAAATTCCTTGTACTTCTGGGGAACACGTCGCGAGTCATTTTAAACAATTTTATATTTTGCCGAACAAGTTTGGCGATCTCAAAAATGTACAAGCATGGTAGCGGAAGTAAGTTTAATTTAAGAAAAAGAGGTTTGCACGAAGTTTGTGGAGCTACACCGCAGATGGATCGAATACACTTTTTTTGAGTAACAAATGCTCTTTTTACATCAATTCCATTTCCCCATCAAATAAGCCCGTATCTTAGTACAGACTCTACATAGCCGTGATAAGCTGCCATTACAGTTTTATGATTGGTCGTTCTACGCAATCTATTAATAACAAATACAAATCGATTAATCCTATTACATACATATTCTATGTGTCCATTCCAGTTTAATTCTTTGTCAACAATTATGCCCAAAAATTTTATCAAAACATTATTCGTAAAATTATGTTCATTATAATTAATATTCAATATTTGACTAGAGTAATTATTAAAATTCATATAATTCGTTTTGCCTAGATTTACCTGCAAATTGTTATTCTGTAACCATTCAATCACTATTGCCATCGTGCTATTGCCATTTGCAATATGGTTAATTACAGATTCAGTTTTTTTATTCGTCACAATAATCAATATGTCGTCAGCAAATAATACACATTTATGGTCTGTTATTTTTGTCAAGTCATTAATATACAGTAAAAAAAGTAACGGGCCCAAGACACTTCCTTGGGGAACCCCATAATTTTTATATTTAAACTTAGATCTATGTAGTTCGGTTTCGCCTATACCGTGCATGCTCGTGTTTCAGTGCACTGTTGTCTATTCTGGAGATAAGACCTTAACCATTGCAACGCCGGTCCTCTTATACCATAAGCTTTTCTCTCGCCCATAAGCTCTTTCCGCCCGCGACTTCGTCGGAGATTCAGAACATTCATTAAGAAATATCTACAGAGATACAATTTTACCTTTAACCAGTAATTTTTTAACAAGTCCGCAATATGTTTTATTTTATTTCAGGTTTACAAAAACAAAAGTTTTATGGATCTAACTTTTAATCGACCAATGTTTCTAAAATCCCCTTTAGAATGACCTTCCCAAGTCTTAGTACCAGTAGGTGTCAAAAGAGACGAACACCCGGGGAAGGACGACAGCGTCCCCTGAGTAGGTACTTAGTTAGCCATCCAAATGCGATAGCTAACTCGCATTCGAAGCGTGGGGTCTATAGCAAATACTCACATGAGAAAAACACAATGGTAGGGCAATATCATTCATGCATGTATATGTATACAAATTAAAATATACCTAACTTCCATACAAATTTTCAACCTTCTGGTTCACTTTTTACGGGCAAATATAAATAAGTAGGCATCTGGCTCCACCCCTACCTCAAACCACAAAACTCCCACACAAACTTCCACTCCCCATTTCACTCCCTTACCTTCTCAAAAATTTCCCAAAGTAGTATAACTTATAACTCTTGCCCGCGGCTTCGCTCGCGTTAAGAAGTATAGTTTTTGCGGCTTTACTTTTGTTTAGCGTGTGTAAAAAATTAGGGCCTATAAAACTTCTTTGTACACAATATTCTTAACTAATCTGTCATTAGGCGCTAAAACTTTCAAGCTATTGGGTGAACTTACTCGTGAGTAAGCAACATAAAACTATCCATGAGAGAAGCAATGTTCTCTCAAGTCAATACCCGCAAATTTGAGAGTTTGCCCCTGAGACTTGTTTATTGTCATGGCAAAGCAGACTTTCAGGGGAAAATGTAAACGTTTAAATTCGAACGGGATATCATTAGGTATTAATGGGATTCGTGGTATAAATACAGTTTCCCCTTTCGTTCACCCAGTTAATATAGTGGCATCCACTATATTGCGATGTAACGCTTTCACTTGCAGTCTCGTACCGTTACAAAGTTTTGGTGGTTTTAAATTTCGCAACAACATAATTGGAGTGCCCACACGTAGAGTAAGCTTATTATAAGGCAAACCTGGCGGTTTCAATGAATTTAAAATTTCTACAGGGTAATTAGTAGCGTCATCTGTATTAACGACAGTATCATTCGAAGTATAGACCTTTTCTTCCCCCTCAAACGACATGAGCAGGATATCGTTGATAGCTGCTGCTTGATCGTTATTTGGAGTAAGTATGGCTCGCTCACATAACCATTCAATAGACTTGTCATGTACCTATATGAATAATCTATTGTCAACATTTAGAACTAAAAAATATTTTTAGCACACTATCGTTCAAAACGTAGTTTTGTATGTAGGTATGCATGCTTTTTGTTCGGAAAATGCCGTTTTATCCACAAATGCCTACGTTATAGTATCTTTATGCATGCAAAGTTTCAGCCCGATCGGTTTAAAATTGACAAATTTTCATACAAAATTTCATCCCCTATATTGATCAAAATCCTTTCTTAGCGGATGCCTACGTCATAACTTCTACCTGCATGCCAAATTTCAGCCCGATCCGTCCAGTGGTTTGGGCTGTGCGTTGATAGATCACTATGCCAGTCAGTCAGTCACCTTTGAGTTATATATGTTTAGATAGATATATATATATATTTTTATTTCTATTAATTAAACTTTATTACGTCGAATAATTGTTTCAAAATAATGTCAAATGGTAGAATTATTATTTATTTAACTTGCAGACCACGTGCTCCCGCTCGCGATGGAGAGGCGCCTGC